>VWZY01010291.1:0-12819 GCA_013399075.1 Chloroceryle aenea
TTATCTCAAACCACAAGTTTTCTTATCTTTGCTGTTTGGATTTTCTGTCTCATCCCACTTTGGGAGGGGGAGTGAGTGAGCAGCTGTGGTGGTGCTTAGCTGCCTAGGGTTAGCCCAAACCAATATGGTAATTCTGAGTCTGGGAGCATGGTTTTGGGCCCTGAATCTGGATTCACATGGATCCACATTAGTTATTAGTAGCGTAGCAGGTATGTGAAATGACCTGTACTGTTCAGAGCTTGGCTGGTTGAATCATATGCCAGAGCTGTTGAGATTGGCTCAGGTGTCCCTTGCTTCCCACCATTGTTAATGTGTGTTAATTATATTACATTCTGTTACTATGCACGGTTGAGTTAGAAGTTCTGTATTGTTGTTCTTACATTTGAATGCAAAAATAATTAACTCTCAGCAACTCTGTCCACTGCTGTCTGGTGACAGCAGTATACATGAGTTTCCAATTACTATGTAGCTGTAGTTATTAGCTAATAATAATAATACATTTTTTAAAAACTGTATATTTGATTGTGTTTTTCAGTGGAACTATTTCTAAGACAGTGGGATTCCATAAGCATAAAGGGTTTGTAGTGTTAGGTCCTTACTTTAAACACTATGTTTAAAGACTATGATTTAAAACCTTCAAAAGGCATTAGTGCCTTTTCTGCCTCAGAATGAGTGTCTTGAGATATGATACAAATACTGTATTTTGAAAAAGTAAATATTCTGTAGGTTCTTGAAATAAGAGCTCTTCAAAGTAGTTTACATGGGTTGACTGAAAACTGAGGCACCAAAACAATTAGTTTTTCTTGAAAACTCCAGAAAAAGTTAAAAATGAAGTTTAGACTATGTTTTCAGCTTGTCATCTACTATCAAGACATTTATAGATGATTATGATTATCAAGACTAACCAATTGGAATATTTTCCTTAATTTTAGGAGCCATCCTGATGTCCATAAATTCAGTGTGGAGACAGTCCAGTGGTATCCTCATGACACTGGCATGTTTACATCCAGCTCATTTGATAAAACCTTGAAAATATGGGATACAAATACTTTACAAGTAAGAGAGAATTTTTACAGCTTGCAGGTTTCTTTATATACATGTTATTCACTCTGCATCTGCAGCTCTCCCGGAGCTCAGCAGAACCAAGTGTCCCGAAGGATGGAAACCAGCTGATTGTTAGAACTGTGGGGCAGCATCAGGGTGGTGTGGTTCTGGCATTCGTGCATACCTTAGTGTTGTGCCTGTCTGTTTCTGAAGACCTGGTTGTCTAAACTGTACAAGAGCTTGAAACCCTTGGGACAATTCCTTTCTGCCTTTGCTATGAACAGGAATACAGCCAGTAGAATGTACGCTATGTAAACTTGTCAGTCAAGGGCTGGTCTGAAGTACATTCTTGGGACTTACTGAGCATAATAGTAGTGTACGGCAGTGCTAATTATTTTTAGTAACCCAGGTCTAAATATTACTTTTGAAGGACTGGTGGTCTGGGCATTCAGAGTTATGAGGTCCAAAATTATGCTTTTGCAGGTATTATATAGACACCATCTCTAAAAATTAGTGGAGAATGAGAGAAGCCATTAAGAAAACACGAACCAATGTCTCTGGTGTTATTAAGTTAAACAGATACTGTAGCATTTTAGTTTGCTGTGAATGACTAATCCTCACATTGAATTGTTGAACTGTGAATTCATGACTGCAGTTTATGCTATTTCTGGTGTGAATGGATTTACACTGCTTCTGTTTGAATGTTGTTTCATTCACAGTGTTTTTTGTTTTTCTTTTTTTTTTTTTTTAAATAAAAGATCTGTCATCATAGGGACAGAATAGAGAATTAATTCTGACATCTTTTTTTTTTTTTTTTTCCATGAGATGTGGGGCTATGTTCACAGTTACTAAATCTTCTCGTAAGGCAAAGTTTAATTCACTTTCCAGGTAGTTCACTTAAAAGACGCAGTGTGTATGTGAAGATTATTGATTTACCTGTTCTGCCACCAAATGGTGTATTTGAAAACACAGACAATTTAGTTTTAAGGGTTTTTTTTGATATTTTAGAATGAGACGACAAAAGTGATTGTACCTGAAAGTAATTGTACTGATTATTAAAGCAAATATTATATTTCATTAATTTGTAACACTCACAAAGGAGCTAATAATTTTGTATGGTTTTGTTTTGGTTGGGTTTGGGTTTTTTTGAGAAATTAAAAGAAATTAAAGGTAGTATGTGATGTTTGTGAATGACATGGGGCTTCTAATTCTAGTCTAAGTGCCTCTTTCCTGTTGACTCCTATCTCCATACTGTAGCCTTCTTGTTTTCTCTTTCTTCTTGCTAGCTTTTTAAATTTTTCTTTCTTATTATTTGTTTTGTTGGGGGCTTTTTTTTTTGCTTTTTTTTTTTTTTTGTGGGTGGTTTTGTCTTTTTTTAGTTTAGTTTAGTTTAATTTTGTTTTGTAATTTCCATTCATGCTTCTTATTAGCCAGTTTTCTTTGTCTTTCTTTTGGGTCATCTTTGAGCTCTGTCATAGTTGTTCTAGTGTTGGAAACACACTTTTCAATGTTTGCATGATCAGGAGATCAACCAGGAGAGTTACTGTTAGCATTAAATAGCAGTATTTGTATTAGTCTTATTTGTAGCTGTTACTTGAAAAATACTTAATAATGAGGGTTTACATTCTGATAACATACTTGCATTGTAATTAACTTTTTTTTTATCAGCTTGCAGATGTATTTAGCTTTGAGGGAACAGTCTATAGCCATCACATGTCTCCAGTTGCTACAAAGCATTGTTTAATAGCAGGTATGTATATGTTTTTTTCAAAAATCACCCACTTATTTAGGGGTTATAGTAACAAGCAAGTAATACTCACAGGGATTTTTTCCATTCCCTGCCTTATTTTCCCATGATGTAAGATGTAAGGTCATTAGTAAAATAAATTATTATCATTTAGTCAGATGATGATGATCAGAACATCACATTTGTTTTCTTAAATAATGCATTAGTCAGTTCTTCTAGATTAAAATTCCTAGCTATAGTTAGATTATCTTTGTTTATATAAGTTATCATTTGAAAGTTATTCGATCCAAACATGATAAATTTTCTAAGTAGGGGTGTGTGTGTATTGCTTACTCATACACAATTTAATTATGTGTAGCAAAAAAATATATTTTAGTATGAGATAGTTCTAAGTTTTGTAAGTACTATCCTATTCAGTCCCAGTTTTCTAAATTTTGTTTGCTATATGGTAAATCTACTTGGACTAAAAATGTAAATTTATTACTGGAATGTATTACTCTGACTAAATGAACTGTTATGCAGCCAGCATTTTCCTTCTATTTCTTTGTCATTGCTAAGATTTTGTTGTTGTTGTTGTCCTACATGATGGGGTGGGTTTTTTTAGCTGTCTTTGTTTCTCTTGTTACAGTTGGTACCAAAAGCCCCAAAGTACAGCTCTGTGACTTGAAGTCTGGATCCTGTTCTCACATTCTGCAGGGTACTTTTTAGTCTGAAACATAAATGTTAAACAATAACTACTTTGAGTAACACAAGTCCTGTAAAGAAACACTATACAATGTATTCTTTGTAAGTAACATGACTAATTTATTTATTGCCAGTTGTGAAAGTTACACAGTGGCAAAAGGTTCTGGGCGTTAGTCTGGTGCTAATGAATTGGAGAATACAAATATTAATTAATGAACAGTTATTACAATTGTTTGGGCATTTGCATGATCTAACCAATAGTGCTTATTATCTATTACATGACTAAGCATAGACATTGGGTTTGAGTTCATGAAAATACAGTATGGAGTATTATTTTTTTAGGGTTTCTTTTAAATTAAAACAAAAAAAAACAAACAAAAAAACCCCCACCAATACAAAGAAACAAACTCCAAATCATAAGAAAACTTCAGTATTTTAAACAAAATATCCTGTAAACATGCTTGTATGGATTTGCTTAGAAATTTCTGCATAACAGGTGAGATGCTACTTACTACAGAAGAGTTGTATCTAATCATTTACATTTACCTAACTCAGTGAACACAGGGGGTTTATTGTTCCATAACCTATTACTTTTTGCACTTCATGAGAATTTGCCTTTAGCATCTCTCTTCTAATGTTTGCTTTTTGGAGTAGGAGTGTGTATATATACATGCTCAAGTGAAGGCAATTACAAGGTAAATCTTCATGCTTCAGACCAGCAGGGCAAAGACCAGATCTTACGTAGAGACTGTGGAGAAGTGTTAGCTCGGACACAGTAATGCGCAAATAAATGCAGCTCTTACTTCTTCATGGGCCAGCTCAAGTCTAAAAGCAGCCTAGGTACTTTTGTGTGATGCAGAGCTTAAGCCATTAAGTTCTTCTGAACTGAACCTGCCCCAATGGGCACCTCAATATTCTATTTCTAGAACTGAGAGCACCAGAGTGCAGACGCAAAACCAGTTCTCTAGAGAATTCATTTGGTTTCATCAGAGCTTCTTAATTTTGACACAAGAGTTGGCGTTCTCCAGGCACAAGCTGGTTGTGTCTTTGTATGCAGCCTGGCATAGTTATCTTGAGTGCATTATCACAGGAACATGTAAAAGCAGATTATACTTTCACTAAACACAGTCTAATCATTCTTTCCAGATCTTGAAGCAATCAGTAGTGTTTTGAAAATCAGTGTGAATATTTTTCACATAGCAGCTGAAAATGAGCTAAGTGCTCGGCTGTAATTTACCAAACAGATGTGTCTGCCCTGAATTGTCCCAAGTATTGTCCTGTAGTACCTGTATTATGGATATTTTTTCCATTATCCTGGTCATCACAGCCCCATGATTACTTCAGGTAATGGAAAACAAGCTACTGGACATAGCAGAAACATGGTGGTTCACATAGCTCAAAACTGCATTAGAAAAAATGTATAACTTAGTTATTTTGCATCAATGGATTTGTGTTACTCCAAGAAGCATGACTGTAGTCTTTTCATTTAGGACACCTTACACTTCCTTTTTTCTTGAATATATTTTAAAGATTTTTAAAACTTTCTAAGTTTTAAAGTCTGTGTGTATATATATTACTTGCTACTAAACTGTACTGGGTATGTCATTGAAAAAGACATTTATCTTAATATTTCAGGCTTAAGATCCCAAATTCAGGATGGAGTATTTCAGGATAAGCTGAATAAAGCTTTAAGTATGCAAGGCAAATATACTTTTCATTAAAAGGATTTGAAGAAGAACAAATGGAAAGTTCCTCCTGTGTCTGAGAAAAACAATGCTGACACAGAATTTAGTAACAGTGAATTCAGTAGCCCTAACTGCTGTAATGTATTCTGCATAGGTAAAACCATCTTTGTCATTAAAATGTTATATACATGTAAGTATTCCATGTATCACTTTCAGTTCACTTCAGCCCCACTCCATCAAGAAGAAAGAGAAATTGCCCATAGCCCCAAAATAATACATTTTCACAACACTCAAATTACAGTTTAGATTTATTTTTACTCTGGATTGGTGGATCCTATAGAATTCAGTATTTGCTTTTACTTCTATTTACACAAAATGATGTGTATAAACTTTTTCATATAATTTTTAGGTCACAGGCAAGAAGTACTGTCAGTGTCTTGGTCCCCACGTCACGAATATGTTTTGGCAACAGCAAGGTAGGGATGTCTCTGGAGTGTTACATGCACTGAAAACGTATGATTGTAGAATTTTGTTTTTTCATTAGGCATGTTTTTTACAATTCAAATGCACTTTTAATCTTTATAATTTACTTTAACCAGTACACAGTTTTGTAGAACCTTCCTAGAAAAACTAAGCCTGAAGAGCTAAGTGTCACTTTTTTTACAGGAAGATTGTATGAAATTTTGAAATAGTATTTGTAGTTAAACATACAGGAATATCATATAGCATTATAGAGATACTACTGTTTATTAGTGTGTGCATTGCTAATCTGTTTTATAACAAAGTAAGACCTGTTTAACTGAAAGTATTGAACTGGTTAATCATGTTCTGTTCTGTCAGAGTGTAACTTGGGTCATTTAGCTAGCTTATGGGTAATAACTTTGAAGCTGTAGTAATTCAATGAGTATGGATTGTATGTTGATACTCCGGGCCTCTTGGCTTTCCTATAACTTTTGTATATATTACCTTTTGATTATAAAGTGACATTTGTTTTCTCAGTTTCATGGATGGCATTTTTTTCTTTTCAGTCGTAGAGGGGAATGGTTGCTCTAGACATGGAGAGTGAGATTGAGGAGCTTGGTATCGAAATTGCTTACCCTTTGTCTTCTGATGTCAAGCTTCTGAAAGGCTCAGCCTAGCTGGGAAACTTTCTCACATTGTGATTTGTTTGTTTTAGCAAATGAAAAATTGTTTACTTATTTTTCTACCACAGAAATAGTAGCAAATTTGGTTTCTTAAATATTGACTTCTTAAATAATGACAACTCCCAAAACATGTTGCTTCAAAGTCATGCAACTATAAACTTCATCTACCTGTGTCATCATGTTGCCTTATGATAATTACATTTTAAACGTTTTTTCTTATGGCACTATTACTTAATTCAGTAATATAGTTGGATTGCTTGTTCCTAGTAATAGAGATATGTTGTCTGCTAAGACAAATACGGATAAGGACTGCCAACACTGAGATAATGAATAGGTAGTGAAGAGAAACTGACTGGTACTGCTAAAAAGAGAATCTGGACTAATCTTGCATATCGGGAGATGTGACTGTGTTCCAAGACAATTGTATGTTTGCTTCTGATCAGTTCAGAAAATGGAAGATACATTTTGTGACTTTCATGTGAAACATGTTATTTCAAATTTCTCTATATGATGTGTGGCTTTTCCACAATTTTGCCAGGAGACAGGAACAGTTAGAGAAGAAACATGGTTTTGGGTGGCTTTTACGCACTTGATTTTCAGGTACTAGAGGTTATAAGCTCTTTCTTGCTCATTAGAACTGGCTAGGAAAGATTAGTCAATAGAAACTGCCTTATGAAAAATGGACAACTATAGGCTTTTATAACAAGGAACCCTTTTCTGTGCATTTGTTAAGAATATTTCAAGGAACCACCTGCAGTTTGTTGCACACTTTGAAATCATCTCAAACCTTAGCAATATCTCTTCAGTCATAGAATATTTGTTTGCAGCAAACTAACATGTTGTCAGCATATTCAGTTGGAATACCATTTGGTAGTAAACAAAACCAGTCTGTAGTAGAGTGGAACACGAAGGAACAAACCAGGCATTAGCTTTGTCAGATGCAGAACAAGTAAGAAATGGCAGTTGTTTTTGCTCTGGTCAGTTGGTGTGTATATATATATATATATACACTAGATATATATTCCTGATATTAATGCACTGACCTAACTTCAGAACACATAGAAAAAAAGCATGTAGTACTTCAATTGATTTGGTATATTTTCCAGCTTTAGATCAAAGTGACGCAGTTGGTTTTGTTCAGCTGGTGTGAAAAAGTAATTAATGTTTTGAGGTTGGGTTTTTTTGTTGTTTGTTTGGTTTGTTTGGTTGGGTTTTTTTTGTGGTGTGTTGGTTTGTTTTTTTTTCCTACAGTTTGCCTTGACAGACTGCAGAGGTTTGCATCTTTAACTAGTTTGGCTGGTNAAAGGGAGAGTTCAGTTGTTGGGGAATTCTCCAAATATCTCAGTAAATATATCTACACTGGTGACAGTGCATGGGAAGTGGTCTTTTCTATTAATTTACCTCCTATCTATACTTGAGAGTCTTGTGGTATACTCAGGAGTATACTACTGAAGTTCTCCAATTGAGCTGCCCCTCAATGTGCCATGCAAAGTGCACAGCCTGCAATATTGCTGTCTAAATATGTAACTAGTGCCACAGTTAGCATTGCTTTTATTGCTGGCAGACACAGTGTGAGCAAAGTGTGGGCATGCAGCCTGGGGGCCAGAATGAATCAGTTGTGCCAGCCTGATAATGTAGACAAAGCCAGTGACTTGCTACAGAAGTGAGCTCTCAGTGTTTCTCTGCCACAGCACTGTATGACAACAGAGCATGTAGACCTACCCAGCCTGAATATATGTAGACATCTTCTGTACCAGTCAGTAGTTCAGAACAGTTGCTGGACCAGGGTGAGTGCCAAGGGGGTTAGCTAAAGACTGTCATTGAACCCAGGGGCACACAATTTCCCTAATGTATGCAAATCTATTTTTCTTAGTGCTGACAGTAGAGTAAAACTATGGGATGTAAGGAGAGCATCTGGATGTCTCTGTACGCTTGATCAGCACAATGGAGAAAAGTCCAAAGCATCTTCTGAGGCAGGTAATATGGAACATGACTGATGGTAATCCATAGGTAACAAGAAGCTTTCATAAATCTAAGACAAGCAAGGAGAGTAGTGGTAATCCAGTGGTTACCTACTTCATAACACAGGCCACTAAATTTTATTTAGTTATGTCTGTTGTAAAGTCAATGTTTGTGATTGGGGATCTTGCTTAGACAGATCTCGTTGGCAACAGCATTGTTATCTGTTCTAAATGTATCTCTCCATAAAATGGGAAATTCTTACATCAGTTTTCTGGGTGGAAGAATTAATTCCTGCTGTAGATCAAGTTTCATATAAACAGCAATCACTTCATAAGCTGTTTCAGTACTTAATTACCCTCCTTTAAAAACAAAGACAACACAAACAAAACCCACAAAACCATGTTCCTTTTCCTGTTTAAATTAGCGCTGCTTCCAGTGCAAGCCTCTATATTTTCTTATCCACAGTGCTGTAAAATCAATTACATTCCCTTTATACTCATAAAGTATGAATCAGAGTATAATTTTATATTTAATTTTACAGTAAGGTTAAATGACATTTTTATTTCCGTACAGTCAAATGCATTAATAGTGCCTTGTATCAGTCATTATTAGCTACAACATTAACATGTATTTTCAGATCACATTTCCTTGACTAAAAAAAACCCCAACAAGCTAAATTTAAATTTCAGAACCTTCCTTTTATGGTTAAGGATTTTTTGCCAATACTGGAAAAAGATATTTCATTTTGGCAGGCCAAAAAAGTACTTGAACAGTCACTGCTCTGAGGTAAGGAACCATAGTATGTGGAATCTAATCACAAAGTAGAAACTGTACCATGGCTCTGAACAAAGGGTTTTGAATAGGATAAATCATAGCAATTAAAGGTACAAGTGAGTTTGACTTGTTATATACAACTTAAATTGCATTTTCAACTTTTTCTCCAACAAGTTACATTTTTTCATCATCTAATGGCAATCACAGAGAGTAGGATACTAAATAAATTGAGAATTAACTAACCCAGATGCAGCTAACATTATTTTTTTAAATACAATATTTGAAAAACAGAACACTTTTTACCAAAGAAGTATCTCTATAAATTGTGTACTGCAATATAATGCACAGATAGATTACCTGTTTTTCACTGAGTTAGTTTATGGGGACCATAATTAAGTTTGCTGTGGTAGCACTGAGTTGGATTTTAGCTACTTTAACATACTTAAGAATATGCAGTATTGCACAGTGAACTCTATAGGATTCATTTATAGTGCTCTATAAGCAATACAGAATAGAATGGTTCAGTTGAAAGGGAGCTACAATCATCATCTGGTCCAACTGCCTGACCAATTCAGGCCTAACCAAATGCTAAAGCCTTTCATTTAAGGGCATTGTCCAAACGCCCATTAAACACTGATGCACTTGGGGCATCAGCCACCTCTCTAGGAAGCCTGCTCCAGTGTTTCACCACCCTCTCAGTAAAGAAATACTTCCTAATAGCCAGTCTGAACCTTCCCTGATGTAACTTTGGACCATTCCCATGCATTCTGTCACTGGATTTGATGGAGAAGACCTCTGATTCTCCCTGTCTGCTTCCCCTCCTCAGGTAGCTGCAGAAAGTAATGAGATCACCCCTCAGCCTTCTCTCCAAACTAGACAAGCCCAAAGTCCTCAGCTACTCCTCACAGTTTTTTTTCCTGCCAGCTTTATTGCCCTCCTCTGGACACTTTCCATGACCTTCACATCGTTCTTAAACTGTGAGACTCAGAACTGCACACAGCACTCCACTGAGGCCTCACCAGCGCTGAAGGTGGTTTGCCCTCTCAGCTGCCAGGGCACACCAGTGACTCTTATTGAGAACATCCATCATTTTAACTTGTTAAATTTCATCCCATTGATCATAGCCCAATGTACCAGTCAATCTAGACCTCTCTGCAAGGCCTGTTGTCCCTCAAGAGAGTCAACAGCATCTTCCAGTTTGGTATCATCAGCAAACTTGCTAATGCTACATTCAGATTCTGTATCCAGATTACTGATAAATCTATTGAAGAGAGCTAGTCCTAGGGCTGAACCCTGAAGAACACCACTGGTGGCCAGTTGCAACTCAGATGCTTTTATAAACCAAGACTTTAATTATTAATTTACTGATGTTACCATTTAAGCAGCATTTTCAGCACTCTACATTGAAATAGAAGATTAAAAAAATAGTGATTTTTCTGTAGAAATCTGAACTAGCTCTTTTTCCTACCAGCAAACACTGCTCACAACGGGAGGGTCAATGGTTTGTGCTATACAAGTGATGGCCTTCATCTGTTGACCATTGGTACGGATGATAGGATGCGACTCTGGAACAGCTCCACTGGAGAAAACACATTAGTAAGTTTTCAAGGTTCTTCAGTTATGTTTTTACTGCACTGAATTTTAGATTTATAATTTCTGCAATTGTCATTACAAGTTTGGATGTTTATTAGTTTTCATAAAGCTGTTTAATCACACTAAAAGGTGTTTGTGAATGTTGTGGGGTTTTTTCAAGATTTCTTTTCTTNNNNCTGTTTTTACTTGCAATTCCAAAAAAAAAAAAAAAAAAACAAACCCAAAAACCAACAGAGTATGAAGAAACTTGGATCTACCCAAAACTTGATCCACTTTAAGCTCTAATCTACTTAAGATCATTAATTTGTCAACATAGCTGAAACACCTTCAGGCAGTAAGGGAAACCCTGATATGCAGTGACTGTTGGTAGAAATAGATTATTTTTTAACTCTTAGTTGTCAACATGCTATCCCCAGGGCAGTGGTCCATACCTGAGAGTTTCGCTGACTGGATGGCTGTCTTGTAGCTTTGTGTTTTTTGTGTAATCTCTTATGAAGTTGTATAAAAGCGATAAAAAATACCTGTCCCACCTCCCCTACATTTGTATTGCAGCCAAACAGCTGGGGAGGGGAGTTAAATATCTGTTGCTGCTTCGGTCTTTTATATGGCTTGTTATTTGATGATGCTTGCTGTTTTAATTTTCCATTAAGTAAAAAAAATTGTTTATGTTTATTCTGAATGAAGAATATGCTAGGTAAGTCAGTTTCCATGGATTTTACTTGTGATTACAGTCTGTTACTGCTGTCAGGAAAGGAAGAAAGTTTACCTTAGAAGTCTTACTTCTGCTGCTGAGTTTCAGAAGACAGCAAAAATAATTTCTTCTAGAAATCAAGATGAATGGACTTTTTATCCACATGCTACCCATATTTGACAGCTTGTTCTCAGCCCTTCATATACAGACCTCTTTCTGTCTTCAAATCACCATCACCAAAGTAGATAATACAGTTTGTTCACTCTCCTGTCACCAGCTAGATTGCTGGTTTTTAGTTTTCTGTGCCTGTTATTTCATTTACTTGTTTCATGGGATATTTTACAGTTTTCTTATCTGGTGTGGAATTATTTGATCCTGCCTTGCTTTTTCAAGTCCAAAATTATGTCTGGAGTACTGTATTTTCACACATTGCCCAGCGTATTGCTTAAATAATTTTAAGGCATTAGCAGACAAATAAATGCATGAACAGGTAATACAAGTTCACACAATAGGCCCTTTATTTTATTACTAGGCAGTCATTTTGATTATTTTATTACTAGCCAGTCATTTTTATTATTTTTCTTTTTATATGCCTTTCAAAAGATAGAGAAATTAAGCCATGAGTATTTTTTTTGAGCAATGAGGCAAACATGGAGCGCAGTGGATTGTTTCAGTTACTAAGAGAAATTAATGTTGCATACATCCTTTATCACAAAAAGGAATAGAAAGTCCCGATTCACGGAGTATGGGAAGAATCGAGCAGAAGGAAGCAGATTTTCTGTTGGTGTGCTTAAAGGATAAAGCCAGTTTTTAAGATCTTTGTTCAGTTCTTACTGTGGCAGCAGCCTTTCCTTTCCATTGCCCCTCTATCAAGCATACATTGAGTATGTCCATATAATTTGCTATTCCCAACTTCCACTCCTCCCTTTCATTGTGCATACCTTTGTTATGAGCAGCATTGTGTCTTGGAAATTGTTGCTGGTTACAGCTCACATGCTGTGTAAAGCAGTTTAATTGCTCTTTATCAGCAGAGTAGTATGCCTCTTAAAACAACTAGCATTAACAAGACATTACACAGTCAATATTTACAAACACTGTCTTTACAAAATGAGCAGTATTGTCTACAAAGGACATGACATAAGCTCCACATCTCATGAAAACATCCTCTCAATATGAAAAAATATCAGCCTATTTGTATGCTAATCAAACTCTTTGTGTACAGTTTTATGATGAGAGAGATTTTTGTCAGGACTCCTTTATATTACACTTTTCTTACATAAGTTTAAGTCATCTTTGGTATGAAAGAGCATACTTTAAAAACAAAGCAACAAGTGGTGTTCTTCCTTGCCTGGTTTATGCTGACTGATATTTAAATCAAACTTTGAATTCAGGTAACTGATGTACTACTGATCAAGAACCTGACAATACAAGACATTTTTATTAGAAGAGTCTTTATAATTCTGTTATCTTATAATCAAAAGATTTCACACTTTT
>VWZY01010291.1:19162-32034 GCA_013399075.1 Chloroceryle aenea
AAAAAAAAAAAAAAAACGCACAGCAACAAGATTATTTATACAGCTCTGATTAGAACTGCTCCTTTAAATTTGACATGATAGCGGTATGTAATATATAAGATGTGCCACTCTGTTGAAATCTGTTAAGCTACAGCTGCTGTTTGCAAATATAGATGAGCACTGCTTCTGAAAGAAGCAGTTCTGCAGTCCACAGGCCTCTGGTTCTTGGTCCCCCATGTTCTAGAACAGCCATTTGAGTCCCTCTATGGCCAGAATATGAAGACAGGATAGAAGTAAACAAGAAAGAATTATTTTACCACAGGTCACTGTGATTCAGTGCACTGCACAGCTGCACAAACCTCAGCTTGGGTCTGAGGCAAGAAATAGTTGTTGGATGTGGGTAAAGGCCAGGACTGCTTCTTGAGACAGTAGTGCTCAGTGACACTGGGCAAAGGAAATTATGACTTAAAACCAACAGCACAAACCAAGCACAATAATATCTATCTGTTATTTTTTATAGCACACACTTGTAAGACTTTCAATCAGTGCTTCAGATATTTTGTTGTTGATACTGGAATTGAATAGAATACTATTTCTGTGTTAAACTATCTCTAATCAGTAGAATGGTGAAGAAGTGGATTAAAAAAATCCAGTACCCATGAGAAACACAGTATTTTGTCTACATGCACTAATGTAAGAATGTCTTCAACATTGCCACTTCTTGACTTTAATATTTTTAATTAAGCAAACCACTGAGTGAATTTTTATTTTCTGTAGTCTCTGCCTCAACAGCATTTAAATCCAGCATATGAAGATGCATGGAGCAGCAGTGATGATGAAGGCTGAATTCAGATTACGTGCTGATACAATATTGACATTCAGGCACTGCATTCACAGACTTTATCTGCAGAATTGGATAATGTTGGATTTATTACAACTGGATTTTTTGGTACAGTTATATTAGAGCAAGGTCTTTCAGAAGTAAGTTTCCACTGTTCTCTGTGTTTGTTCTTCACTGTTGCAGTTAAATCCAAAGGATTACTTTTTCATACTTACTGACTTGTATGCTTACCCTGACAAATTGGGATACTTCATTCAGTGTTGAACAGCTGACAAAGGAAAAATAAAACCTTTTGGGACCAGTTATTGCATTGTTTCTGCTATCACTAATACTACATAAGGAGATAATCCCTTAATTTCAAAGAGATGTGATAAAGGATTTTGTCTGAAGGAGGACTAGCTCAGGGATACTTCCAGCTTGTTTTTATCAATGTCTAGATGGAACAGACTGTATCCATTTTCAAGTGCTTATGTGCTGCAGAAGCCAACAGGATTTCGTCCTTATTCTTTTGCATTTTCAGTTTTTGAATAAATTTTATGTTAGAAATATTGAATGTGGTCCTTCAAAACTGTGTTCATCTGAATTTGTGGTCCTAATGCCTGCACTGTTTTGAAAGGGAAGAGCTTTGTGGGATTAGTCTCAATCACTAGTTTGTGCTTCACACAGTTTATTGACCAAGCTGAGAACTGAGTTAGAGATTCCCATCAGATGTAGAAGCAGCTCTACAGAGGAAAAACTCCTTCCAAAGCAGCGCAGATATTGGGACCATAAATTCAGACAAAAGGAAAAAATATTGTACAAATAAATGGAAGGTAATAACTTAATCTTTCCTAGTGTGTACTGTGTTTATGATTGATGTACATTTTACAACTAATTCACTGTGCTTCTGCCTTTGAGTATCTATAAAATGTATAGGCAGTCGGTTTCTATATGAGTCTAAAGTCTAGCATTGTAAAATGGTTCAAAGTGCAGAGGGGTCATATCAATTAAACAATTGCAATTAAACAAGTTGCCTCTGTAAGTGCATATTGCTGGGAGAGGCCCACTATCAAGCGGACAGCTGCAGAGCGCAAGACTTCCAGAAGTTTCAGCTGTTACGGACCAGGCTGACACGTCCTTTACAGGAATGGAGAAGGGAACTATTTTTTTTTCCAAATGCTAGTTTTCATTACCAGAGGTGGCTGTTCCCTGTAAAATTGGAAAAACTGGGGAGCAAATTTTGAAGAAAGATTACATATTTTAGTGTTTGTCTTGAAAAAGATCACTTTGTTTTCATGTTATAATTGTGCTTATCATTTGTATATGTCTATGGTCGTGCATATATTTGGTATTTGAATTTTTAAAGCTATGCTCAGTCAGTCACAGAGCTAATTATCAAAGAATAAATGCATTATTATTTTTTTAATCAGTTATCTGTAATGTGGGTATTAAAAATGTTGGTTTTAAAATAAAGGAAAAAAAAACCAACACACACACCAAAATACTCACCACCTTTATGGTGGACTGGGAATTGTATATAGAAATGGGAGAGAGAGAGAAAAATTACATTTATTAAAAAAGGTGAGAAATCATGAAAATAAACCCATAAATAAGAATGTTTCATTAATTCTTCTGATTTTTGCAATGGCCTATTTCAAGTGAGTTCCTTTTCCTGTGCTTTCAGTACACAGTTACTAAGATTGGAAGGAACCACTGGAGAAAATCTAGTCCAAGTTCCTTGTTTAAAACAGTCTCACCTAAAGCAGGTTGCTCAGGCTAGTGTCCAGTCCAACCTGTTCCACTGTTTGAACATTCTTAAAGTTTCTTCTAATATTCAAATGGAGTTTTCTGTATTTCAACCGGTATTCATTGTGTCGTGTCCCATTTCTGGATGCCACTGAGGAAAGCCCATCTACTCCTTCTTTACTGTCCCTTTCCCTGTCTCCAACGGGTCTTTCTACACATTGGCAAAGTCCACTTGAGCCTTTTCTTCTCCAGGAAGAACATTCCCAGCTCTCCTAAGTAGGATTGCCTCCCTTTATCTCTAGCTCTCTGGCACCATCCTTATCTGGGCCATATTCCATGGAATACTTCCAGACAGGCAAGGGATCTGTCTGGAAATGTGGCAACTTTCCTCTATACTTTCATGAGACTTGCTTTCATGTTGCTGCTCAATAACTTCTTACCTATCAGTTTTGTGTAAGTTGCACAATGAATGCAATGTGGGATTCAGCACAGGAAGAGGTGGGCTGGGGATTATTTGTCTTAGTATCTATCCATTAAGGCACCTCTTGATTTATGGTCTGGAGCTGTCCCAAACAATTGAAAATAAAAATTGGTTGCATTAGGGGCTTATTACTCCTACTAAAATCTAGTATCTTTACACAAGAATTAAAAATAAAAGGGAAATTAAAAACACCTCTGTCTCACCTGGGCAAGTATTGGGGAGCATGCTACAATACAGCATCTGCAAACTGTCTTTAATTTAAATATGGGTATTTCCCAAGTATTGGGAAGAACAAGTTAACACCATGTGCTTACTTCCCTTTGTCCTTTTGTCCTTTTCTCTGTCACTCTTACATGTAGGTTGACGAGTGAAAATGTAAGGATTTGTTTGCCACCTTTGTTGCAGTGTTTGGATTTGTAGTCAGGCCAGACATTTCTCTGCATAAGACATCTGGGGTTTTTTAATCAAGAATGAATTCCTTATATGCTCAGTCATCTTGCCCAGACTTCAAGACCCCTGTCACTGTAAATCTGAAAAATTCTTAGACTTGAGCAAACCAATAGAATTCACTGCTAACAAGATTTTCCCCATATGTTCACTCTTGTGTCATAGTCCTTATCCTACTTTGAATAGAGATACAGAGATAGATATGTATACACACATACGTATTTATATACACGCACACGAGATAAAAATATATCACAAATATCACTTTGGCACCACTAGAAGAGAGTTCTTGCTTTTCTTCCTACTTCATTTTTGTAATGCAGGTTAAGGTCTAGTGCATACAGTTGAGAAATGTAAGCTTTTTAATGCACGTTTGCCACAGTGAATGGGTAAGTGTGCTGTGAACGTCGTACAAGTAAAGTTTGCGATACATGGTCAAGTTGTGAGCGTATCAGTTAAACCACAGGAACTGTCCAGATAATCTTTTCACCATGTAAAACTTAGGAGCTAGCAGGGTCGAAGTAGTCCATAAAGAAACAGACCTTGAGTATTGGCACGTGCATAGCCACTAAGATGTGTGCTGAGGTTTTGACACCTGAGAGATTCCTAAAAGTAGTATACTGGTTTCAGTGGACACCAGTTAATGCTTATAATATCCAACCAAACAAACTACATAAAGCGTATCAGTAAAGGCCTTTTGTGTGGTGAAAACTGAGTTATGAAGTGGACAATCTTTATTCCATCCTCCCCTTGTTTTCTTTTAGTCTAGTTTATAAAAACTGGAATGGAGGATAAAAAGTGATGACTGAGTCACCAGGAATTCAGGCAGGTGCATAACTACTCCCCGCAGCTTCATCCCTTCTAATCATATCTGTGTGCTGTGTAGTTGGCCTTACCTACCAGCCCACACGCTCTGCGCAGATGACAGCTAACCGAAGTCATCCACCACACTGGCAATGCTTAAACACGCCCAGTCCTGGCAAATTCCACCAAGCCCAAGGCACTGGGGAAAAAAAAGTATTTGGGCCTATTAAGGCAGCTTTATTTGCATATGAAAGAATTTTTGAATTGCATAGGTATATAGCTTTGTTCTTAGTTTTCATTTTATCACTGTTTGCCTTCAGATTAAGGCAGAAAGAAACCAGGATATTTTTAGTTCTGCATTTTTGCTTTGTGCTAAGAAGACTTGCAGTCGCTCACTGAGTCCTGTGTGCTTGGAAGATTACAAATCCACCCTTTGCTTGCAGCTGTGGAACAGAGATGCATCTGCAATCTTCAACAGCTTTTATAGTAAATTTCCTCATGCCAAATCAGAGATTAAAATCAGCAGTTTAAATTAGTCCAACCAGTTATTTTTAAGCCATATGTTTGTATTCTAGAGTAACATGCTTCAGCAAGAATGGGGTAATTTATTCAGCAACAAAAATAATGTGCTTTTGTTTAATACAAAATAGATTAATGGGGGGGGAGTATTAAAACATTACTTTGCTGTTTTCAGCAGCCACAATTTAAAGATGCTGATCATCTTCCCTTTATATTAATTTCAGAGCATTTATTTAACAGGATGTTTGCTTTATATTAGTTACAGGTCTTAGCCTCCAACAGAATTAGTAAAACATTCTTTAAAAAATGCGAATCGTATTTTTAATACAGTTCAGAAAGCTTATTCATAATAAATGAAGAAACATGATACGCTCTTTCTGGAGATCATTGGCAAGAATAAACTTAAATTTTGTGGTCAGCCAGTTCCATTTGTATTTAAAATTGATTCTTAATCCTCTCTGTTAGTAGTTCAGGATGGCTTCTGAAGAAACTGTAGCTATTAACACCTACTTGCAATGTTTTACTTTCACCCACACAAGTCTATCTTGTACTGTATGGTGGGTCCTTAACCTGTCAGTGCTGTTTTATAAAAGAGGGATAGCCTGGGAAAAAGAAAGCGAAAAAAGAAAATTCTTTTCTCCAATTTAGGGTATGTCTGCTCTGCAGGCAGCAATGTAGTAGAGAGATGTTAACTCTAGCTTATGGAGCAACCCCACCACAGGCTGGTGTACCCTCATGGGATGCTGCATCAATTTATATGGAGCTTAATCCTGCAAGATCTAGAATACCTTGTTACTGTGTTTAACATCCTTCTTTCCTATTTTCTGTAGACAGGCTATGCCAGCAGGGCACAGTGAGAGCAGCTGTTTGGGGAGCCCATGTTTGCTGTGGTAAAAGTTGTATCAGACATTAGATGTATGTTAAGAATATCAAGTTCTAATGTTTTGTGGCAGACAATAGGGAGTGTTTCATGTTGCTCAACAGTTAATTACTGTTGCTATCGCCTCCTACACTGTTCTGTAACACCTCGGGAAATCAGTTCATTATGATTCTCATGCAAGCAAACATGAAAAAAAAAAAGGTTTGGGACTGTATAAAATAGCAGATTTGAATGAAGCTCTTTTCTGTTGCCCATCATTAGCTCTTCCAGGTGAAGTATAGGGCCCAGACAATTTTTATAACAGAAGCATGCATTAGGCCTATGTGAGTTGTTGAGTATCCAAACGGTCTGATGCTGTTCTATGGCTTTGCCCTGGCACTAGTGCAACAGGAGCCTTATACTGAGCTGTTGTTCTGCACGTCTTCTGTGGGAAATGGTCACATTTGGCACTTACCTGGAGTCTATTGCATGTTCTCAGGGTAATGCTTAAGTTGTTTCCCAAGGAAAAAAATTGCATCTCTAGAGTTACATGGAACTCTGCCATCTGAATGCCATTCATCATTGTTTATAAAGTTTCCAGAGCATTTAATTGTTTTGTAGACAGCTAATATACCTGACGGCCTAAATGGATGTTTGAAACAGCTGCTTCATCCTGTTCTGCCACTATGGATAACCATTAAAGTTTAGGTTGACTAATGAAGTATATCAAAGTAATTTAAATAACCCTCAGTAATGGGCTACTGTATTAAATGTGGATACCTGTGAGACATGCAGAACTCTGAGGTATAAGAATTATATTGTTCCTTAGCAGAATTTCCCTGTCTTAGATTATAGGTTTCAGTACTTCAGAAGACTTGCTCTGTGTGCCCTGAACATGTATAAGGTCTCACTGGTACATCTCATACTACTAGGAAGGCTTTTTATATATGCTGGTGGTCTTGAAAACTGTTTCTTTCCCTGCCAGAGAGAGGAAAAGTTATGCAAGTCAAAGGGTGGAAAGTGGTCCACTAGTTCACAAGCATTAGTTTTTACAGGCACAAAAGTTAGGACAAGACAGTTGTGGTTTAATCCCAGACAGCAACTAGGCACCACACAGTTGCTCGCTCACTGCAACTGCCTCAGCAGGTTTGGGTGGAAGAGAATGGGAAGAGTGAAAGTGAGAAAACTTGTGGATTGAGATAAGAACAGTGTAGTAATTGAAATAAAGTATAATAGTTGTAATGAAAATAACAGAAAAATAAAATAGAAGAAAAGAATAAGAAAAAAGAAGAAGAAAGGAAGATAAATGACATCAATTAAAACAGTTGCTCACCACCAACTGACCAATGCCCAGCCACTCCCTGAGCAGTGCTCTCTGCCAACTGTCCTCCTAGGTTTATTACTGAGCATGCCCTGTGGTCTGGAATATCACTTTGGTCAGTTGGGGTCAGCTGTCCCAGCTGTGTCCCATCCCAGCTCCTTGTGCACCCCCAGCCTGGGGTGCTGTGAGAAGCAGAAAAGGCCTCAGCTCTGTGTAAGTGCTGCTCAGCAATAACAGAAACAACCCTAAATTATCAACACTGTTTTAGACTGTCAAACTTAAGGTTAGGGCTGTCCACTAGACCTACAACGGACACTCTGTTAACCCCACTCCCTCCCCACAAGAGAAGAGAAAGGGAATAAGGGAGAGAGGTTTATCTATTAGAAAAGGAAACTAGAAGAGCTATGATGACAATTAAAATAATAATAATGAAATATANATCCTTCACTGGTCAGCAGTTTGGGGTCACCTGTCCTGGCTGCCCCTCCCTGCAGATGCAGCCTTTCACTTTCTGCACCCTCAATATGTTACACAAGATTGGGTGGTGACCTTGGTCTGCACACCAATCCTTGGTACTAACTGTAAAAATTAAGTGTTATCACTGCCAGCAGCAGACACTGCCTGTGAAAATCTGCTGCTAACTTCAGACAGTGCAGTTAGAAGAGACTGAGGGAGAGAAAAAAAAAAATCACTG
Organism: Chloroceryle aenea; assembly: GCA_013399075.1. NCBI lineage: Eukaryota > Metazoa > Chordata > Aves > Coraciiformes > Cerylidae > Chloroceryle > Chloroceryle aenea. The sequence continues at coordinate 26,833 of VWZY01010291.1, forward strand.
AACAGAATTAGTTCTGTTCTTGCTCAGACCAGCACACCAGCACAAATCCAAAACACAGCCTCATACCAGCTACTATGAAGAAAATTAACTCAAAACCAGCACACAGACAAAGGAAACAATGGAGCCATTCCAGTTGATAGAAAGAAGGGCAGAGAGCCCTGCTTGTGCCCCAAGGCACACGGGGTGTGCATGTTCAACAGTCATCCCTGCTACAGTGGTGCATCACCATGGCCACTGCTTACTTCTGTGTTGCCCTCATCTCCTGAAGCCTGAGGTGAAGGTCCTGCTCCACGTGGGCCAGTGCATGGCAGTTTTGAAAGTAATGGCTTTCACACTGCTCCATCCAGGGTCAATTTTTTGCTTTATCTAGGGTCAGTTAAACACAGATCTTTCGCAGTCCTCAAATCCTGCCTCCTCCTCCTCTCTCCCTAGCAGGCCGTTCATAATCATTGCAATAAATTTGCATCTCCTCTCTCTGCTGCACACAGCTATGCCCACACACAACTCTCTAAGCCAAGACTTGATTCAATCCAGGACTAAAGTCAACCTTTTACTCATACAATATTATTAATTGAGCTCTTCTGCTTAAAATTGGTACTCCTGTTTGCTCTTGAAATACCACTTCAGCCTCTCTGGGCAGTCCTGAGGCCAGTACTCACCTTTCTTCTCCATTCCCCTTTTGCCACAATGGCCACATGCTTATATGCATACCGCAGTTCGCCAGCTCAGATAATGTTTTCGGCAGAAGGACATGAGAGCTTTGATCTGAAAGCCATTTGGCTATGTTAGAACAGAACTGTACCCACAGAAGAAGGAAAATGTGAGGGAGGTTTCATTAGCTTTTTTGTAATCCTACGTTGACATTTACATGCAGTTTCTAATAGTATTTGCTTGTTAAGTCACTTGGACCGAGTGCAATATTTTTCTATGAAGAAGCAGCAGCCCATACTTGCAGCGTTTGTTCAGTAAAGTCGGCAGAAAAGAGCTGTCTTGAAAACCTGGGATTTAAATATTTTCATTATATAATTGATCTGTGTTCATCTTTTCCCCAGTGACCTGCAGCTTCTTACGATCTTACAGCCATTATCAAAAGTGATCATATAACTGTTCAAGGTCAGGTTTATCTAAAAAGAGACTGTTAAATAGAAGTGTAGCCGAAGTGTTGCAGAAGTCTTTCCAAATCAGCAGCACTAAAAACTATCATACTAAAGTATTTCTCAATTTTATGACTTTGTGCAATATAAAACAGCTGCCAACTTTGTTGTTTATCCTCATAGATGCTACTTCTCTTTACTCAAATTCACATTTCTGCATTTCTCCCTATCATTTCTTAAATGCTGTATCACTAATTCAAACGGAATTACGTAATTTCTCTTAAAATGTTCTCACTATCTTGTCTCTTGTCTCCATATCTAAGACCAGAAGAAGCTTCTCTGATACAGAGCTGCAGCCTCTGCTCCATCCAGTGTTGAGATTTTACCACTATTTCTTTTATAACTATATATATAAAACTGGCCTAACCCTTTTTATGCCTAAAGTCCACTAACTTTCACTCCCTTGCCTGCCACCTTGATGGCTTTCTCTTCACTTACTCCCTCATTTCCAGCCTGCCACTTATTTATTGAAAGGCGACACAAATTTTAAAATGCTTCCTGTGCCAAGATCTAGCTGTTTTCTTTTTACCTTTGCTTTTTTGGCTTCTTTTTATCTTTTATTTTATTCTCCCAACATATCTCTCCCTCCTTAAACACTTTTCTTTCTCTTCAATACATTTCATAATTCTGACCTAGCCTGCCTTCATAAGCTTTGCTCGTTTACTCTTCCAGCAGGCATCCCCACCTTTTTTACTACATTACTCCTAGCTAGGCTACCAAGTGTGTAACTTTTCACTCCTATCAGATTTCAAGACTCACTTCTGTCACTATGTCTTCAGAAAATGAGCCAGACATTTATTTATGGTTAATTCTTTAATACGCATGAGATGTTTCTGCATTGTGCTTTCAGCTGCATCCCATGCTGTCTTGTTGCCATGGGTGTCCCAGGTCATCATTAACCCAGAAAATGGACAACTGACCATAGCTGACAAACATTAGACCTTACTTCTTTTGCATGATCACATCATCTACTCCCTTTCCTTTCTAGTGTCTTAAAGCCCTAACCCCTCCTTTGTATCAGGACTTACATCACTCAATAATTTAACACAGGTATATTTTACATATGAATGATTTAATACAGGTGGCAAAGTTTAACATTAGCAGAAAAACAAAACAGTGTTTTATAATATCCACAGGTGTATTCTAACTTATTACAAGATAGTTAAGCAAGAAATACAAGAGATATCTAAGGTACATATAATTACAGTGTCTTTACAGAGATGCTTAACTTTGTTTAAAACTGTTGTCAAAACTGCTTTGATGAAAACAACTCTTCCAAATCTTATAAAATCTGAGCTCATGCTGCACAAAGCAGAGATGTTATTGTTTGGATGCTGCAAAAATCTGCAATTAAGTAGATACTCTGCATTATTTCAGATCAGCCCAATGTTATCCTGCTCAGAACTGTCACCTATTCAAGAAGACAAGGGCATTACCAGAGATGACTAAGTCAGTGACAGTCAACAGAAAGGGCACTGTTTGTGTCCCCGACATCTCTGCCTGCCTGGGCTGCACCAGAGTCTGCAGTGTTTTGAGCCCTTCACAGCTGTTAAATTAAAGACTGGATAAACAGGCATAGGGACATCCATGGAAGGCAGGTGAGAGAGTTCAAACTGGTTAAAATTAACTTTGCCTCACCTCTCCACAGGTGTAAGAAGGAAAACCCTTGTGCAGAACTGAATTTCTGCTTTGCTTTTACAGATTAAAATGCTGCTATGGCTTGGCAGAGTCTTAAAAACAAATTCATAATAATGGAAGGTCTTTATAGGGAAACTCCCCTGCTTTGTCTACTCAGGTTCTTTCTTTCCTGGTTTTCTGTCTCATCCTGTTATATTACTTGGACCATTCTTATTCTCCCCAACATTCTTTGTAGACTGTTTGGAAAAATAAGGTGGTTTCTGAGGAACTTTAATCTAAAAGCCTTAACTGTTAAAGATTAACCATTAAAGCAGCTGTGGCAAAGCACATACTGCCCTGACACTTGACTCCTGCCTGCTGCATTCTGAAACTCAGCTCTTAGTAATGCTTCAATAGCTTGTTCATGCTTAACAGATTGATAGGAAAACAAGCTCAGATCCTACACGGAAAACACACAAATGCAAGCAAATATGTATGCCTGGGTGGGGAGCTACAAATGTTTCTAACTATGAGCAGGCAAGTTGAAGAACCTGTTGTTCGGTAGTGGCACAATTTGTTGGAAATTCATTGTTTAATGGTTTGGTTTTTTTGTTGGGTTTGTTTTTTTTTTTTAATTTTACTTGTATTTCCCTGTAAGATGAACAGATATTAGGAACTTTCCTTTATGCAAGGTGATCAAAAGCAATTTGCAACGTCAGTGAGAGGTTCCTTGCACAATATTTTGCTTAGTTTCTTTTTACTGATATTGAAATATTTGTTTCTACCTCACCACAAAATCATAGTAGAAGACATTTCACCATATAGACTGACTAGATAAACTCTTTATAAAAGCAAGGGTATAAGTCGGACAAGATTATGAAATTTCTTTGTTTTCAGGAATTCCACTGAAATTTCAAATTACTTTTCAATATCTGCTTTTAAAATACAAGTGATTAGTTGTGCTATAAATTAATTTGTGATTTGGAAGCATCTAGAACCTCTAACAGAATCAAAGACCAAATATCCTGGGGTAAGAACTAAACTAAATGACAGCCAAAAAGAGAATGGGAGAGAGGGAATGGTGTTGGCTTTTCTCAACAATTTGTTTTTTTACTTGGGTTTTTGTTATTGTTATTACATTGACTGGTAGTATGTAGGATTATTTACTGCAGTGTTCCTGGTGATTTGCAGAATCTTAGACTAGAAGGATTAGGAGGCATGTCCTGACAAAAAACCACTAATTACTGTGTAGATTTGTATATGAAAATATTGCCACCAGATGAAACAAAGATGCTTGAGCGTAACTTCTTTTTCCTTGTCTTTGGTACATGACAAAGAGACAAGCTGCCTTAAAAATTGTAAGAGGAAACACTAAGCAACAGTGAGTAATTTAGTCTTTCCTTTGTGTTACAATGGCATTATATCTACTGAGAGGTATTTTAGCTGCATTTGTATGTATGGGTTTGTGTAGCCTCTGAGATTTTTTTATGCATGTAGAACTCACAAACAGTAAAGATCAAAATCAAGCCAAGAGCAACCTAGTAGACATGAGCCTGAAATGACTGAAAATCTTGACATAAGTTTAAAATTTCCATTCTGTCCTCTTATTGCATCTCTGGAAAAGGAGAACACAATAAATTTAATAATGGTTTACCTAAAACACTGTAAGTCTCTGGATAAGACAATAACTATCACGAAGGAAAAAAGAGTGGGGAGAAAACTTCAGAGTATTCTTTAGATACAGATAAGAAGTCATGTTAGAATCACAGAACAAGACCAGTAGCCTCAGTATTTTTCTACTCTAATCCGGTGGTTAAGCTTTCAAGAGAAACTATTGGCTTCTATGAATACAGAATTCTTCATCTGTTTTGTCTAAAAAGCGTTGTTTTATGTGCTTGTGAGTGTCACATTCACAAATAAAACAATGTCGCGGGTGCAAAACTGGTCTATGAATGTAGTTCTTGCAAACTTCACCAAAGATTTAGCCCCAAAATTTTCTCCATCAGAAGAAGAGTGTTCCTCAGGGTTCTGTACTGGGACCAGTGCTGTTCAACATCATGTGGACAGTGGGATCAAGTGCACCTTCAGCAAGTTTGCTGATGACACCAAGCTGTGTGGTGTGGTCAACACACTGGGGGGAAGGGTGCTAATCAGAAGGACCTTGACAGTCTTGAGAATTGGGCCTGTGCAAACCTTGTGAAGTTCAAAAATGCCAAGTATAAGGTCCTGCACCTGGTTGAGGGTGATACCAAACATAAATACAAGCTGAGCAGAGAACAGATCAAGAGCAGTCCTGTGGAGAAGGACTTGGGGGTCTTGGTGGATGAAACACTGAGCATGAACCAGCAACATGCACTTGCAGCTCAGAAAGCCAATAATATCTTGGTCTACATCAAGCAAGCGTGGTCAGCAGGTTGAGGGAGGTGATTCT
>VWZY01010292.1:6147-105900 GCA_013399075.1 Chloroceryle aenea
TGGAGGAGAAAGAAGGTGACTGGTTACCTCAGCAGCAACTCAGCTAGAACTCTAGCCAGTGTATTCTTGAGAAGCAGTAATCCTTCTTTCTATGTATTATTCAGCTTTAAGTATTTTAATCATTTGTTATACATAAAATCTTGTTATGGGCAAAAATTAAATATACCTTATATTTAAAGCTGACTTTTATTGGTTGGCACAACTGAAATCTTAACAGCCTAATCAAATAATTATTAGTAGTAGTCCTACTTTATTACAGAAAAAGGTAAAAAAAAAATTATTACTCCACAGAAACAAAAAGAAGTCTTAAAACTTTCGGGTTAAAATTGTTATGCACACAGTTGCTAGTACCTACCCCCTTCCACACTGTTATGCTTACCCTTGCTCTGCTCCTATTAATGTCATTGGCTTTGGTGCGGCCATGGTAGATGTACAGCGAGTTGTATGCATGATGGGTCTTTCTAGGAGGAATAGGATCTTGGTGGTTTCTTATTTTTTTTTGTCACTTATCTGATGGGGGATCATTTATAACTATTTCCTAACATTTACACACTGCTTTTTCCTCATTAGCCTGCAGGTTCATGTTTTACATAAATTTACTATATATGGTATGCTTTACATATGTTAGATACTATTTGTTATCACTAAAGCTGATTTTGTCCGATTTCCATACCTGTGTGTCTTCTGAACAGTGGAATTTTTTTTTTTTAAATTCTGAGGGTCTCCAATGTTAGCTCGTGTCCTGTCTCAAATCATCCCCTACTTATACTCCACTACACTGCATCCCACATCCCCACTTTGAAAGCCTCTGCTGCCATACCAGCTCTGCATTTCTGTGTTACTTTAAAGTTGTAACTATTTTATTCTACACAGCAAGGTACTTGTTACTATTATCTATGTGAAAATTAATTTTGTACCACGCAAAGATATGTGTAGGTGAAATAAATTAGACACAGCCTCCTGGTCAGAAGAAAAACTGTTGTCATAGCAAGTCCAAATTAAAACAAAGCTCCAGGGAAGTCAAGATGAGTTCAGACAAAGTCCAAGAAACCTCAGTCCAAAGTCCCTGCAAATGCTTGGAATCTGTAGCTAGCTATGGCAATATGCTGTTACTGTGCTACAGGACTCCACATTCCAATCCTAGTCAACCGTACCATTATAACATGAGTTTCACATGAAGACTAAGCTTCATGACAGTCCCTTGCAGGAATGCATTCCTAGCCTCAGCTAGTACACCAGTGCAGGGACCTACTCTTTCAGAAAGAGAAGTGGACAGGAATAGAAGTAGCACTGCAGGGTAGAACAAAGAGAAGCAGAAAAACCACCTAGGCATCTTTATACACCATCTTTTCTCTCTCATTCTCCTGTTCCAGATACACATCAAAATCCTAACTAATTTTAGGCAATAGTTTACTAATAAGCCTAATTCAGTAAACAAAATAATTTGCAAAGCTCTAAGTTGCTACAATACTTTCTATCAGCTTTCTGGGAGCATTTGATGCAAAGGCTCCCTGAGAAATGGAAAGTGGTGACCCTCTAATTTTGATTTATTTTTTTTTCCCCCCTCTTGGCTGCCAGGCACTACCCTTAATTTCAGCTGTTGGCAGTAAACAACTTCAATGTGGGGGCTATTAAGAAACAATCACTCAGAGTAAGCCTCATGTGTGACAAAGACTGGGTTGCCAGGATTCAGTTGAAGACTGGACAGACAAATATGTAGAAAATGCACCTCATCTGTATGGATTAATAAGGCAGAAATAACAAATAACAAATCTTAATATTCTGCATGTGTAATTTTATGTGTTATTAAGCATTTGAATAACCTAATAGCCACTCTTTATTATGATGTGAACATGCTACTGAACTTAAACATTCCTAAAGAGCTTTTAGTCCTACTCTTAGAATGTTTTAACATTAAAATAGAAGGATTCTTTTCACTCACCATCCCAGACTCAAATGTTTCATTCCTGTTTCTTTTATAAAAATCCAAAGAGATTTTGTAGCACAAAAATAAAACTGGGATAGATATGGTAATGATTGAATGCTTTTCATCCTATATGTATGCAGAAACACTAGAAGTCAAACACTTCTAAAGCTTTCCCCCCTACTCTCTTGAATACTCCCACAACGATTCTTTAAAAATGTGCTGTGGATTTTGAGGCAGAGTAATGCTGTGGCTGTTTCATGGCATAGCCCGAGGCTGCAAATGCTCTCAGTCCTCAAATATTATCCTTCAAAGTTTTCAGAAGTTCCTCAGTTCTTTGTTTAGCCATCACATGGTGTCTCGCACATGAATTTCACACAACACTCCACTGAAAATAGTTTAAAAATCTATCTGCCTTTATAAATAATTCATTACAGAAAATACAACATATATCATGCTGACTGTATTTCATTGTTCAAGAGGTGTACATCTCACTGAGGGGCATTGGAAGACCAGTTTTCCAACGAGTGTATAAACATCACTTCATTGACTTCAAGAGACATTTAACCCTGAATTATCCCATTTCAGTTTGTAATTGTGGGCAGACCAATTAAAAAAACCCCAAACTTTAAGTAGGGTTTCACCTGCTTACGTTTTCGCATTTTTTCCTTAAATGACTAAGGATGAATAAGCAAAATTACAGAAAGTTCAAGAAAGTCAGGAAACAGATACTTTTCAACATAAGAACTATTGGATATTAAGGGCAAATCAGATGTCACCTGTATTCCAGCAATAGTTATCTGCCTGTATACACACCAATTTATTTGCCTAGAGCAATTCTTATTTCTCAAATTTCACAGCAAAAGCATAATGAGAGCTGCAGAAGGAATTAATTATGACAAATCAGCTGCTGATGCGACCAACACTTTGCAAAATAAATATTTGATTTTCAAAGTTTTCATGCTGTGAAAGCATAATTAACTAACAGGCATTAAATATTTAGATTTAGAAACATGCTTTAAAAGCAAGCTTAATTTGTAGCCAGACAACAACAAAAAAACAAAACCAAAACCAAACCCGAGCAAACAAAAACCTTACAAATAAAATTAAGCAAGAAAACTAAGAAGTTGCAGTTTGTCTTTCTACTGCACAATCTCCTTCTGAGTTACAGGTCATCATACCACTGGGATATTGGCCTGCATCAGTAAAAAATTTCCAACTTCTTTGAATTTAAAACTAGAATATTATTCATATTGCAGGTTTGAAGAAGGATCTTTAATACCAGAGATTAATAATAAGTGCTTCTGATGTTGCTCCTACATTTCTATATGTATGGATCTATTTTACTAATGCCATTCAGAATTCTCTGGCAGCAGTAAAACCCTGACGAATTATACCAGTTCCAGGCTGCTGCTCTGGAATGCTACAACTAAGGTATAGATATAAATGTTATCTGCCTGTTCTCCCCGCCCGCCTCAAGGCAACGACAATAAAATGTTTTAAATAAGGTAATAAGGTACATCCTCTCACAATAGTGAGAAGAAACTCACAAAAGGAGTAAGAAAACATCTCAGCAAAATTCCTCCCTTTATGTTTCCAATGCAGCCAGGGGACAAGGTAAAGGACAAGCTTGTGCAGACCCACCTAATGCCATCCAGACCTTGCCCCAGACATTTAGTTCTGGCCCTGATGGAGAGCCACTGGATGTCCACAGCACTTGCAGCCTAAGAGGATTCTCTGAATCAGAGAACAAGCAGGAACTGTCAGCCTCCAGTCCTACATATTCTGTCTGAACTTTGCCTGTGGAATGTGTGTTTGCAATTGCCTCTCTATTCTAAAAGCATCACCCTTTTGTTTAAAATAACCTTGCATTATCAAAGTCCTACTGAGCAAAATTCAAGACAGGAATAATGCAGCTCATTAGGGACATAATGCACCAAGTGAAACAAATAGGACAGATTTTTATCTCAGTTCTGGAATAATTCAGTTATAATTTCACTGACTTACACAGTATTAGTATCATTCATTAGTTTCCCATGGATGTACTTTGGCATGAACAAGTTTAGAATTGGGATCATTCCAAACAATTTATAATGTATCTTGTACAGGGCTAAAGTAGCAACCATGCTTATTCACTCTCAGTTACTTGAAACTCTACATTTTGACTTGGATATATATATCCAGTACAGAATTGCTTGCATTTGTAGAGTTAGGAAATTAATTTCTTTTTCAAAGACATTCCTTTTGAGCAGAAGTAATGTTTTAGCTTTCACTAATCTTAAACTTTCAGCTGTGATTAAGGAGATCAGCATCAAAACTAAATGAAAAATTGAGCAATTTTACTTACTTGAGTTTAATAACTTCTTAATTTTAGAAGGGATATTTATTTTCACATAAAATATTGGCAATATTTTGGATTAGAATACCTGCCCTTTTAAAAATGAAGGAAAGAACACTCCACTTGTGATTGCTTTGACATTGTATTACCCCACATATACAATAACTCAAAGCTCTCCAGACTAGCACTCTGTAAGCAAAATGCTCAAGCAATGTCCATAATTTAGCTCAATTTCTAAATATCAGGCAGTCTGCATTCTCCTGTGCTTTTAATTGAACACAAAGATTATGAAAGTTCCCCTTACTCATCTTCTGCTTTACTATTTTGAAAAGAACTTAGTTACATTGATAAGTTTTTGGATATTCACTAAGAGATTGTCCAAAATGTTAGATGACAGGGTCCAGGAACTATGCAATCATAGCCTTGATTCAGGAAAAAACTAGCAATGCAAGAAAACAAATCTAGTGCTATAGGAAGAAAGAAAAACAAACCAACCAACCACACACACACAAAAAACCCCAAACAACCCCAAAAAACAACCCCAACAATTATCCTAAAGAATCATATCTTTTAATCAGCCTCCCTGCCCCATCAAAGTGTACAGTTCCTGATCTTTTGCTGAACATTTCTTTTTGTCTACATCCAGAAACTATTCCTTGATCTTTTTAACTGAAGTTTCAAAGATGTGGTTTGATTTTTTTGTTGTAGATTATTTATTTAAAGAAATTTCTTGTATTCTTATTTCTGTGGCTACGAAAATGGGAAACTCCTTCCAAAAGCCTTTGTCAGGTTTCATGCTCATCACAAGCCAGCTGGTGCTTAAAATTAATTACAATTGGTTACCTTGGTAACACTAAGTCATGCTTGAAAGTTTAAATGTTGTTTGTCTAAGTTTCCACAGCAATTTCTGTTGCAAGGGTAAAAGATTAGGGACCAGCATTCAGCAGAAAAAGCAATCTAAACTGATTCTGCCACAGAATCAGCAACCCCTTTCTCTCTCCACCTTTCATAAGGGCATTTAAAGCTTGCTACATTCTGTTTTAAAAACATTTGGACTTTGGGTATCTACTCTTAAAAGGCTATTCATCAAATGCCTACTGTTCACATCAGACACCTACTGTTCAAGTCATAGATTCTTAGATCTCTGCTAAATTGATATTGATTTCATATGTTCAATTAAAAGCATATGATAACTGGTTTGAAAGCAAAGACTGAGGAGCTTGTTAGGTTGTTTTTAAATAGGGTAGAGAAGAACAAAGCTACTTTCAAATACATCAGGCTATGCCCAGCAGTTCAAATTTCCCCTGTGATTTAGGAGAAAGAAGCATCAGAAGACCATTACTTACTCCATTCCTTAGATTCAGAAAAGAAATTTAATTTTACTTAGTAAGATGGGTTTTTTTAGTATAGAGATTTTCCTGTGAGGTGAGAGGTAGAAAATTATAAACTCTGAACCGAAGTGCTTGGATATATTTTGATAATCCTCCTTTTTCTACCTTAGGTTTGAAAGCTTTTAAAAATAAAGATGTTATTGATTCTGCAATTGCAAAATTTGTGGCTTCATTTTTGCTATGGTTTTCCCTCTGCTGGCAGATACACCACAAAGCTGCTTACCCCCTGCTTCCCTCCCACCCTGTGGAATAGGAAGGAAAACCAGGAGGAACTAAAAAAAAGGAAGACCCAGTGGGTTGTGATAAGGACAGTTTAATGAAAAAACACAAAGAGAGAAGAAAACAACACTACTAATGAAATTATGTACAAAGCAAGTAATAGACTCTACCTGTACCCAAGGTGTAACACCTTCCCTGATCCAGCCACATTGAAGCAACTTTAAGAGGCACCCCTGCCACAGGTCAGCACTCTCCTTACATAAGGGCATGACATCATTATGATATCAAATATCCCATTGGCTGGCTTTGTTGTTTATCCTGGCTGTGGTCTCTCCCAGCTGCAGCCCCTCCCAACTACTTGGGCCAACAGCTGCTTGTGATAATTAACCCAAACCCAACATAGGACAATTTTCTGCTTATTGCAGAACTACATTAAGACACTCCTCTTTTAAATTCTCTGCAGTACGAAACACTTAGTAGCTAACAGTTGTGAACAAAGATTCTTTACATTAATATAAACTGATATCTGTTTCCAATGAGCTATTTATGTCCCTGTAAAACATGAGCTGATAGAGTTATCCCCCTTACCTGAATTATACGACCTCCCAGTCATGAGATTTTTCCCCCTTCTCTGAAATACATGCATAAAGATTTTTTTTCTGAGTACAGAACTCTTTTTCCCTTCTACAGCCAAGGCACTCTCCCCACCCTGCAAATGTTTTTCCACGGCTGCTTCTTGCTCTACACCTTTTTGTTACAAAGTTCAGGGATAAAGGATTAGCCAGATTAACATACACTCTCTTCTTACAGGTCTAAAGGACAAAACCAGGAAACACAGCTCAGGGTTTGAGCAAGTCATGAGTCTTGAGAGCTCAGATACATGGTAGTAGAGCTGTAGCCAAGGCTCAAGGGAAGAAGAAAATAGTGGCTAAAGTTGTCAATAACAGACCTCTCAAGTCTCACTCAGTTGTCTCCTTGTCATCATCTCCTCCACAATGCCACCTGATAAAGCATTCATAATGAAATAACTGCCATTCTCTCTCCCTGATCCATGTGCCAATCACCCATGCTGGACACTTGGAGTGGGAGCCACCACGTTTGTGTGCTGCAGAGAAAGAACCTATCAGGACCTCACACTCTCTGAAAAGTAGAGCATCTCCTCCAAATCCTTTGTATGGCCCAACTTGGATGCACAGAGACATCTCATGAACCACTAAGCAAATATCCAAATCAGACATTCCCCTGATAATAAGACCCAAAACAGGCAGATGCATGCATTACCACTCTAGAAAATGACAAGAGAATTTTAATAAGTTCCCTAGCACTTTGAGAGCCTGAAGTGAGGAAAGAAAAAGTAAATTGACAACTGCTGAGCTGAAGAATACAATGACCACCATGAGTAAAAATACCAGTATAAATGGATGTAAAATAACATCTATTCAAAAGGTGAAGGATGAGGTGCAATTAACCCTATTTTGCAATTAAGGCATGCGTACAGCTAGAGTTGTGGCACCCCTCGTAAAAGCAAGTAAAACGCGTTTCTTGAAAGCACTATTTAAAACATGTCCTTCTTTCATAGTAAGAAGTGAAAGATGTGCTCTTCACACTTCTCTGGTTGCACAGCCAATTGGCAACACAGGGACAACGGGGTCTGTATTAGCACAGAATAGCTGACAGAGCAAATTAACATTCCTCTTTCTTTTCACATACTCTAGAGAAGTTTTCAGGTATTTCTTCTTGCAGCTAATATCACATGTAAGACCAAAATCTTTTTTTCTATAACAAACTGCATTGAAATGTAAGTGCAGAGTAAGTGAGCACTGACCTTTCCCTGCTCGTAGTGTTGCTCTCAATAGTACTTCAAATATAGAAAAAGTAGGCTGATTAAGACAAATTTGTAAGAACCTGAGACATACAAGTCCTCTATTGTCCATAAGGAGGAGAAAGAGGTGGGACAGAAAAGCATGTAATCAAAACACTCACTGCATTCCTCCTGAACAGAGATTAAAATACAGGAGCACCCAGGGGGATGAATCAGAAGTACCTTTTCTTGAAGTAAGTAATTTATACAACAAAAAGCCTCTTAATGCTTCAGTAGCTCCGCAGTTCTGGGCAGAGATGTGCAGCACTGTTTTGCCCTTTGAATGCTAGTCCATTCCAATGCAATCTTTTATTACAATTAATATTAATTAAGGAGTAATCAATAAAATAAAGATTGAAGAACTGAGTCATTGGAATTCATGCATTATGATACTGCAAGTTTCAAAGGCTGACACAGTCTGTCAGAGCCTGTGGAGATTTTTAGTTAAGCCAAAATCCAAGCCTTTGCCTAAAACTTATCTAAAGCCTACCTTTTGTCATCTCATATTGTCCCCACAGATCTCCTCTTGGCTAAACATGGCTGTCAAGAGATATACAGAATTTTACCCCTACAAGATGTGTGCCACTGCACTGCTTACAAATGAAAATAAATAAATAGTGTTTAAAATCTAATCAATTTTTCATACAGCTCTTATGGGTCATAGAATCTACTAGCTACACTGCTATTTCAGCCAGAGACTTCTTTATAGGAAAAAACACCTATCAAGTTGAAATGTCTATTACGGTGGGTGACGTCTCAAAATTCTTCCCTGCTAACAAACTTAAAAACTGCAGCTGGGGTTCATATCTTTTGTGTGACAAACTAATACAGTACCTCACTGGTCTACCTGGGGTTTTTTTGTCCTTAATCTTATGCTGCATGTATGAGTATCTGCCCTTTGTGTGTGACACTTATCAGATAACACTAGGTTGCTATAGCAATTGCTTAAAAAAAGAGAAAAAAGTAGAAGCTCAATTGTGGAGAACCTTGAGGCTAAAAGATAAATAAATTACCAATCCTGAAAATGAAACTTAAGTACCATTTTTTCTGAATTCTGCTGGAACTATTTGTAAGGGAGCATATTCCCCTTTATAGAAACAAAAGGCAGCTTGTTTCTTCTAATAAAACTCTTTCTTATTGGTACCTATGTTTGAGGGCATCATAAAAAAGGGGCAAGGTGAAACTCTGTGTGTGTGTATAAATAAATAAAAATCTGTAATTTTCACCTGGTAGTTACCAAGAGCAGGTTTTTGTTCCACAATCAAATGGGGACAAAGTTACCCTCATGTAACACAAAATTATATCAATCACAGGAAAGTTAAATAAGATACCTAAGACTAAAAGGGGTCATTGCTTCTTGAAACCTGAACTCAATCACTCTACATAACTGTTTCAGACAAAGATTTATACATTAAAGTGTATAAAAAAGTGGATGTAAACAGACATGCACTCTTCAGTTATAGAGGAAACAGTAAATTAGAACCAAATATCTAACTGACAAGCATTTAAGGGCTTACAATCCTTTAAATCAAAGCTTAAATTGTCACACAGGTATTTCCCTTGGTGAACCTAAAGAACCCAAACTGCACAGGAGTATGAGTATATGCATTATCTAGATAGTGCTTCATCACACACCAAGCTCCGCTGTAAAACCGTTTGCCCCACTTACGACCAGAAGTTAGGTGACTGCAAACCTCTGACAGTCTCTTAGGAAGAATTGAGAGTCCCAAAGCATTCCAAATAAAATTGTGACACCTCAGAACCAGAAATCTCTACTCAACAAAAGTGGAGAAAGAAACAGAAGTTGGGACCCAGAGTCACTGACATAAAAGGCAGCATCAGCAAGCCCCTAGGGAACTCTGTGGCTTGAAAGAATTTTGAACAGTTAAAATAATCACTTGAAAGTTATGACTCAATCTAGAGGGCTTGCTGCAACTGAAATAATTAATATGCTATTAAAGTCAGCCATAGAGATAGATATGAGGAGCAGCACCTACTTATTCTATTACTCTTTTAGCCAAATGCTCACTACTGCTATATGAACTTTCAGAGGAACAAATACCTCTAGATTTGTATGACATTAGTTTGGTGAGGTATTTCAGGAATACAGGCATATTTGAAGCCATTTCCATGGATACAGTTAGGAAAACAATGCCTAACCAAACCTTCGTTACCAACCTCACACCTATCTAGTTCTGCATACCAGAGGATTTAACTGCCTATCACTAGCATCTTATGCAGCAATCTTAGTGGATTTAATCTTTGCATTAATATGCTTTTTGCTTTAGATGTTCATCTGTTGGGATATGTCAATGCCAGCAGCAGGTGACAAATACTCCAGTGGCTGAATTTTGTACCAAAAAATCAAATCACTTAACTTGTATGCTTGGAAACCAGTTTGTAGCAAAATTTTATTCCTTATTCACAGAAAGTTTAGGGAACATCAGCAGATGGGGAATTTTCAATAGCTTTCACTTCATCATTCTGTTTTCTTAATTAATGGTGGGTACTCAGTCTCTCAAGATACGTAGTCTTTGTTCCGATCCCTGACTGAAAAAAATACACAACATGTTGTAAGCTATACAATGCCTAAATTACCCGGTAAACAGCCATCCTTCTCCTTTCTCTGTAAAGATAACCCAGGACTGATTTAACCACAGCATTCATGCAAAATTATGCTCTTCATGAGAATATTCAAACACAACAACATTCTCGGATACTGACAAATGCACTGAGATACCTCCTTCAGGTAATCCAGCAAAACAGTTAACCAAAAGGGAATGTAAATTTAAAGAAAAGAAGGAATCTAATCTGAAAACATATTTTTAAAAAATTTTTTTAAAAGTGAGAAGAGGCTTTCTGTTTCCTCTTGACTCAGCCCTCATATATTTAGGGCTGAGAGGGGGTTTTTCTTTTCCTTCTCGGTTTTTAAAAGGCAGAAACATGGCAGGCAGGAGGAAGAAAAGAAACTATTTGGCAACAAGCAGGAGGTTGTAAAGTCAATTACAATTCCAAGAAGAAAAAAATCTACTTCAGCTACATTTTAAGTAGATGCCTTCAGGTACCTTGTGTTATTTATGGACAGCTGCAAGTCTAGAAGCATCTATGACAGCCACAGAATTGCATTCCTTTAATGAAATTAACTAAGGGTATTTAAAATGTCATTTCTTAATCTAAAACTGAATAAAATCCATAATTTCTCTTATGGGTATTTACACATTTGAAATAAACTGACTACACAATAGGAATTTAAAAGTAATTACTTCCCATACATTTATATTCCAACCCAGAGAACCCATTGGTTGCCTTTCCTATAGAGAATTACTTGAAATTTTTTGCATTCTCTCCTAGGGGTGAAATACAATAGGAATCTACAGAGAACATCAATTTTCTTTGCTTTTATAATGTTTACAACTTCCCTGTAGTATTTATCAAGAAATATACAACTCCCCATAGTTAGAGCTGTGCAGGCTAACAGTAGGAATTCTTGGTGTTGATGGAGCTATTGATCATACAAACATTAAAATTATGTCTCCTGTAGTAAATGCCAATATACCAGAGGTACATTAATCAGGAAATCAATATACTTGTCAATAGAAAGGCTAACTTTGACAATGCAATGCAGCAGGCAGACCTACTGGATGGTGGACCAAAACACAAATAACCCAGGTAGTGACCTTTTTGTTTGACTTCTAGCTGCGCTGAAATACTGTATGAATAACTGGAATGTACAGAACAAAAGGAGAGAGTCAAGGAGTTAGCTGTTTAAATTGTTCTGTAGGAACAAACTTTAGTTTACTGCTACAGTGACCTTTAGTTGCTCACTCTAAGGGGAAAACTGTAACTCTCTTTTCACTTGTCTGGACTAATATGTTATAAAGCAATACACTTTTTAAATATGTGTTACTACTGATAAAAAAAAAAAAAAAAATTGGAGCCAGGTACGTTATTTTCAGTCATAAGACATTTATTCTAAAAACAAAAGATTGTAAAAATATCTCTGCCCATCACCATCTTGAATATTCTCTAAAGTTAAAGCTATCCATGTTGTGTTTAACTTTTTCATTATAATCTGGGAAGTAAAAAAAAAACAACAAACTCGCCTGGATCTAGGTAATCGTATCTAAATCAGAGTTTTCCATAGTGCAGATCAACAGTTTAATTAATTTATTTTAAACATTCCACACTGGAACAAAATCAATTCTCAATTTTATTAATTCCATATATGGAACCTGCTGTTGACTGGCCGGTGCAGTCCTGACCACTTCAACCTGCATTACTGTTAAATATATTGATTAAACAAATACCAAAAGCTGACAGGAACTAAAGAGCTAGTGTTTGGGTATTGATGATTCTGTCCATCCAATTTCAGATCAATTACTAAGCTTCTGTCAGTGGATTATTTGTTTTGAGGAGGAATAAAGAAAAAAAGAGAACAGCTCACTGACTAGCTAAATAGTACTGAATATATAAACCAGGAAGATTTATCAAACAGTATGTGAGGTATTTGTGCTACTTAGTATATTAAATGTATCCAAAAAGAAAGGGAAAATAAATTAAAAAAAGGGTTTGGCCTATCCAAGACAGAAGCAAAATCTACTAGAAAAATATCTCATGTATATATACACATATATATATGTACAGACATACTTATTAGATAGGCCACTGAAGTGGTGCCGAATACACACATGTGGCTGCTTAATGATATTAATATCACATGAGTCAGTTACACGTGTAACCTCCCCCCATTTAAAAGGAAAAAAAAAAAGGATAAGAAGAAACTCAGTGAAACAGAAAAATTCAAGCTTATAAATAAGCATCCTATCCTCATCTTGGACCTGTGTTTTACTACTTACACTGAAAAAATAAACTAAAAAATAAAAAGCTGTGGATTCATTTTAGGATTCCTTCTGCATGCACATTGAAATAAAAATTCATTTGACACAGTCCAAAGTACATAGGAATAGTACAACGTAATGTTAATTCTGCAGCTTGAGAATGATATTTGGTGGCAAACTTTAGATTCTTAAAATGGTAGTGCAACACATCTCTAAATTTTATTCTCCTAACCAATGTTCTGAAAGTCTTTTTCTCAATTAAAAAAGCACCACAGCTCTCATTTTCTCTCTTTTCCGGACTGTGTTTCTTTTCTCTGTTATTGCTTTGGTGCTAAAGCTGTAACTGGTACAAGTCTAGGCAGCTACTTTTAGGGCAATTTTGTAGAACTTTTTATGAGCTTATAAAAACATCTCTAAGTATCAAAAATCCATTGTTTGGAGCTTATGATTCTCTCGGAGTAAAATCTGGAAAGGATTGAGACTACCCCACTCAGCTAATAACTCTGAAGTCAAATGATTGATTCAGCAATAAAGTATGACTTTGTAAAAGAAAGTTTGGAACATTTGCTCCTTTAGGTGCAAAAAGACTTCATCACAAAGGAGATTGACCTTGTAAGCCAATCCAATTTATCAGTAATGCTGGTGATTGTCCCAGTGCTGCTGGAATACAAAACCATTTTGGAGCACTAGAAAGGGGACTTTTAACAAAGATTATTGTTGACCACTGTGGTAGCTCCTCTCTAGTTCTATTTACTTTTCTAACTGTGCTGGGACATGGGATTCTGAAGCCATGCAGTCTCTATCCAGTATTTTCATATTAAACAGGCTTCTTCACTTTTACTTTTGGTCACCTCCTTTCAGATATATGTTCAGATATCCACTTACACCTGAAGTATATTAATTTTTGTTGAAGATATTTATGGAGGAGTAGTCACCACACAGTCTTAAATTCTAGAATTTCTTTACTTGGGTAAAAGAATTTATATGTACCACATTATTTCCCCCTCACACACAGATAGGACAAAGTTATTATGCAGAATTAAGGTGTTGTATACTGTTTTATACGTATAATTGAAGTTGTACGAAGTTTCTGGTTTTGGAAACCAAGTTAGATATTATGTTGAGAATGTTCTAAAATATTTTCTCATAACAAGTAGTTATAAGCACATTTATCACTCACCTCTCACCACAGAAGCTTCACAACACCAAAATCTACTTCAGCAGGTCAACAATGAGAATAAAGCCATCTTACCACTCTACTTGACACTTGTCAGGCTGCACCTGAAGTGTTATGTCCAAAAAAGACCGGATATGGTCCAAAGGAGGGCCACAAAGGGCTGGAGAGCCTGCCATTTAAGGAAAGGCCGAGGACTTATTTCTCTTCACCCTGGAAAACTCTTAGTCATGGAACACAAGTCAGTTTTCCAGTACTTAAAGCGTGGCTACAAGAAGAACAGAGGGATTGTCATCACAAGGGGACACATGGAAAAAATAAAGAAAGATGTGTACAAGTTGCAACAGGATGGATTTCATCTTGATGTTAGAAATAAATTTTTTAAAATGAGAGCAATCAGTCACTCGAACAACCTACCCAGGGATGTGGTAGAATACCTACACTGAAGGTTTTCAAGATGCAACTGGACCCATTGTTAGATAATTTCACCTAGTCTCCCTTTTCCACAAAAGGTTGGACCAGGTGGTCTTTCAGCGGCCCTTCCAACCTGGGCTGTTCTATGATTCTATCATCAGAGGTTCAGCATATGGAGGTTATTAGTTCAGCAGATGGAGGTTATTAGTTCAGCAGACTCTAAAACCTGTTGACACAAAGGGAAAGCTTAGAAGAAGCTTGCCATTTTCACATGTCTGTCCTAATGTCTCTACAAACACCTACGAGCATTTTAAAGTTGTTTCACTGCCAGTCACAGAAGATCCCATATAGCAGCCAATGAGCATAACAGTATCCCTCTTCATATCCCTCTTCACAGAGTAAGGCACAGAGTAGTACAGAGCAAAATGGAGAACTTAAGTTGAACACATAATTCAGATATTTAATTCATGAAACAATCAATTCAGTTAACTGGAGAGTTGCTATGTTTGATTGCCTATGAAGAGATACATAGAAAACTGTGAGGTATTTCTTGGTAAATAAAAACAGTGTATAATGACACATAATCGTAGCAAACTCTGACCATTCAGGACAACATTTCAAGAAATTTGAGGTTAAAGATTAAAAAAGACCCCAAAAAGTAACAATTACGTCCTCCCAGTGTCATTGCAAAGTTAAACACTTTTGCCAAAAGTACTAATCAGAGAACATGGAAACGTTCTGAACAGAGATTAGAAAAATAATCTAACAGAAAATGGGTAAGGAAATTAATTTTGTTGAGCTACAAAGCAAAATACTTATGAAAGTAAGGAAAGGAGATAACTGTCTTACATGAAAGTGTGAGGATAACATATTTCTGTGGAACTGAGGAAACACTTTAGGTGACAAGTGCTGGAAAGGAAATATAGCCAAGAAAAGAAGCAAGGTAAGTAAAGTAAAAGACAGCTTATTCTTCCTGCACCTTCATTCTAGAAAGCTTCTGGAGAAAGTCACAAGCCCCTTATATAAATTATGCTTTCCATCACATCACACCACTTCTGGCAGGTAGATGTAGTAGCTACCTGTAGAGCTTCTTAAGCCTGTAAAATAAAATTTTGACTGCTAAAATTTTTACTTTTATTTATTTTATCAAACAATTATAAATCTGTTCATATACAGGAGAAAAACATTTAAACTACTTTAATAACTGAGTATCTATCAGCTGTAGTTACTGTGTCTGTCCTGCTGTTTATCACAGACGGATTTAGAGCACTAGATTGCAATTCATATTTTTTACTTGTGGTGACAGATTGAATTCTCATGAAAGAGAGTGTGCTAGTTTTTATTACTTGAATATAATTCAGAATTTAGGTGAAATTTTCAAGTTTATACCTTCTCACAGTACTTACATGAAAACATGCATCCTGAAGATGACACAAATATATCAAAAATATTATCCCTATTTTAACCACACTAGAGGACAGGGAGGTTTGTCTAGGAAGTGAGTAATTTTGAGGTTGTTTTTTAACTTATATATGACAGCAATACACAGACCTTAACTGAAACAGGAGTTGTGCTGTGCCTGGCACTGTAGAAATGCACAGGAAAGACAAGGTAGATCGGGAGAAAATTTTCTTCAGTCTTGAGTTTGTAGATATAAAAAAAATTAAGGAGACATCAGAGGACAGAAAAGGCCTTTAGGCGGGCAGAGAACAAGACTAGTCAGGGTCTTTTCCTTACAGTAAAAGCAAGATTTAGACAGTCTGAGAAACGGAATTAAAAAAAAAAGTAAATAAAAAAAGTATTTTTTTGTTCCAATTCCCCTCGAACTGATAACAAGTACCAGAGCCCTGCTTGCTGATGGCAGTTCTAATCCTGAAAAGAGTGAAGCTGTTTGGCCCAGTCCTACTGTATTTTCACAGCCTAATGAATTTAATTACCAGATTACCTCAGCTTTGTTCCTAGCAAGTCATCTTACTATGATATCAGTCTTAGGTCAGTACTGAGTCATGATGCATTTTCAACTATTAAAACCCTGTAATCAAAGAGGAAGAATTCATTATCAGCAGGAAAATGAATGGTACTGATGCCCACATGGATTGTACTGATCCTGCACTGTCTGCAGGTAAAGCACATTGCTGATAACTAGGACAAAGTAGAAGTTGCATTTCAGGAGGGTTTACCCTTGATCTGATTTGTGTTTGTATGACGAAGGAATTAATAGTACTTAAAAACTGTAAGTCTGTCCACACTGACAAGTCTGATAATAAGTCCAGTGTTCTCATCAGATCTTCTCTTTGTGTACAGCAAATGCAAAGCATCACACAGAGCATGGAAACTATCTGTATTTGTACAACAAAGCCAGCAATAACCTAACCCAGTCAAATGGACTACACATGAGGTTTAATATTGGTAGAAACCCATCACACCACATACAGACAATTATATTTTGCAGAATGAATTGATGAATCTAATTGAATGGGTTCTCTTACTTATTTCAGCACACCAGGTTAAAACAAACAAACAAATAATAAATAAAAATAAATTAAACTCCCAAACAAATAATAATTAAAACAAACAAACAACTCTTGCTATTTTACATTAGAGGATTATTAAACAATAGTATTTTGGAAAAAAAAAAAAGATTCAAAGGTGAGGTGAAGTGACAGATGCACTGTTTGTTATACACCATTGGAGGCTCTGCAGCACAGATTTAATGTCTATTTTAGAAATTAATTTACATTAATAATGCATCAGAGGATACAATTTAACCAACTCTTATCAACATAAAGAACAGTTTCTGGACCTATCTTGATTTAAGCAATTTGATGCTAAGCCCAAACTTTTCCAAACTTACTTGTATTCCATAAGAATTGAAAGCAGAGATTCACAAGCCATACCTCTTCCTAACCCGAACTATTTTTTATTGGCAAAATATGGATTGAAGGCAAATGCAAGGCTTATGCATGATCTTTGCAGTTTTAGTAGCTATCCTGAATCCTTAAACTTCCATTAAATATCCTTAACAGGAAAGAGGAAAGCTAGAAACTAGAGATGCAATACTCACTCTCTAGCAATGGAATAAAATGTAACACAAAGACATGCTTTAATAAAACCCTGACAAACCCACAAAAACACCCCACACTCCCCCCAAAAATACCCAAACAAACACACAAAAAATCCACAAACAATCAAACAGAAAAAGAAAATAAAAGAAAACACAAAACACAACAACAAAACAAAAAAAAAAGCTGACATTGACTTATACAGAATCTTCAAAGAATGGAATGGAATCAATTGCATCTAATGGAAATACACACTGGCTGATTAGAGAGACCAGAGCAGTTATCTGCAAATGACTGCCTTAATTTATGCTGAATTTTTCCTCATCGCTATTCTGCACTGTATCTGTAGCCTTGGAGGAAAAAGAAAACAGAAGTGGGGGATAGAAGATAAAAAGAGATCAGAAAGAAGAAAAACAGTGTCACTTCTATGCAATATGGAGATGCATTTCCCCAGCCTTTTCTTCAAAACCATAGAGTTTATTTTGCAGGAAAATTAGCTGAAATAAAGCTGCTGAAATATAACAGTCCAAAGACTGTTTTTATTTAATTATAAGATTTAAATTCCTCTATGGTAATCAACTGATTTTATACCTCGCCTACATTTTCATTCAGGCAGTAGGCAAAAAAATAAATTCCTGTCCAAATTACTCTCCCTCAAAACACAGCAACAAGTCTGACTCTGTACACAACTACCATGGCACCTCCAACACTAGCAAAGTTTTATTGTTAATACTAGTAGCATCTTTATATTTTAGATCCATGTTCTTGTAAATCAACTTCAAGACAATTTAACATTCAGATTAGAAATTCAGATGTAGTTCTTTCTGCCCCTTTTCTTCACTGATATTTATCCAAATAATACCTGATCTGCACAATGACATTTTATTTTAAATGTTCAAAAATTGATAATATTTAAAATATTATATAATACCCTGTATTTCTGTAGTCAGATTAATAAACCGATCTAGACTGGATTATACTAACAAAAGGGTTTTTTAACCAAGCAGAAAAAAAGAATTGGTATGTGTTGTTAAACTACTGGATGTCTTTTAAGAGATGTAAAAAATGAAAGGTTAAAAGAGATCCTCAAATATTATAATTTATTTTTTAATCAGAAAAATAATATTAATATCACCTGAAATTGGAAAGAAAAACAACAGACACAAAACATATTCAAATATTGCATATATAGTCAAAGTTTTTTTGTTTCTTCATATAATAAAATGTTATGGAACATTAAAAAGAAGAATGGATATAATAAATTAATTGCAGCAATCACTGCCACTTTGTTCTGCAAGGGCAAGGTGAGAAAAAACTGAGAAGGCTTTCTGCAATCTCTATGAAAAATCATCTTTCTCCAGTTGCTCTTCCAAAAGAGTAATTCTGATAATTTCAGAAAGATTACTTGTTCCCGGTGCAGTTCTTCTAAACCCCACAGTCAAGACACAGAAAGCTGCTTCCACAGCCACAGGACAAATGGGCGTTTAGGCCAGGCAGTGTACTCTTAGTGAGAAGCAAATGAAGGTTACAGAAGAGAGTTCCTAAACAGCTTTCTCAACATTTCTTATCGCTGAGGTGAAAATATGGCAGCAATTGGTTACTCAGTTTTCCCAGAACAGCGATCAGAATAATGCAGCAACCATGGGGAACCTGCTGGTTTGAAATCTTATCACTGTCTGTTCTAGAGAAGTTGTTTTTGAAATCAAGTGAAACAGGATCTCAGCCCTAAGCTTCTTCTTGATGACTAGGACGGTGCAAGATCTACCACATTTAACATAAAATGAAAAATTATTTCCTGTAATCATACCTTTTCTACTTCATACTAGTTTACACATTCATGCAGATAACTTCAAGTTGGAAATGAAACCAAAGTTTCTGGCCCTTGAAACTGCAGAATACCAAATAAACAAATTATTCTACACGTTAACAGTCAATCAGCCCATATCCTATCAAAGATAAACTATGATAAAGATTTGTACAGCTTAGACTCAGGAACCTGAGCCTTTGGGTTTCTCAGAAAACTAATGCATTGTTCTTTCAATCACCTTATTACTGTCCTTACCTCCATGACACAATAGCAAACGAGTAATAAAAATATGCATTTTGAATTCACCGGTGTTCTCCTTTTCCATTTTAGTGGCAAATGAAAGCATAGTTTTCAGTTCATAATTACAGGTCAAGGGGTAGTTGATTACAATGAATTTTTTCTTTAAAAAGGTCACTACTACCCCATTTTTCCCTCACTAAGATCCTGTGCTTAGCTTCAAGTGATCACATTGCTGAAAAACATCTGAAGTCTCACCAATCTGCTTTTCTCCTGACAGAGAGTTTAAAATAATTCTTACAAATTATAAAAATAATTAATGAATTATAATAAATTATTATTATAACATAACATAATAAATTAAAATTATAAATTATAAAAATAAATAACTTTACAGTTTCCTTCCTGACTTTTCAATAGTAAATCTGGTATGAATCAGATTCCTTTTCCAATGCCTCCATTTAGCTCTGCAATGTTTAAATACAAATATTTTCTTTAAAAAAAAAGTGGCTCAAGATCAAGATTTCCTCTCACATCATATTATTCTGACAGTTTAGTACAGTGGAAAGGTAAGCTTTTATCTAAATTTACCAGACTAAAAATATTTTATTAGCTGATCATTCTACAATAACATATATGCAAAAAAGCTACCCATGAATTCAGTTATAATAGAAAACCTGCTCTTCTGAGTACCTGTTGGTGATCCAAGTATCAAATCAACAATATTGTCATAGATTTGTCTTACTGTTATTGTTGCCAATAATTTTATAACTACATTTTGAAAGAACAGTTACTCCACAGCTGTTGATTGACAATAAACTAACATCATGTTTGTGCAGTTTAAAAACTTCAACTGTTGCACCTGTTTTCAACTGAATTATTAATAGGAAGTGTCTATTACAGCTATATTCATTTGCTTCAGTACAACTTCAGACAACTGTATACATTGAATGTATCTCTTAACTTTTACATTTTAACTTTCATGGTTCATCTTTTCAATTGTTTTCTTCTAAATTGTTTTATTTCAGATACAGAGAATTCGGAGACTTTAAGAAAAGACCTTGCTTGTGTCATCAACTTGCCACCCTCCTCCAACATCTATTTTCTCCATATCTGACAGATCCTTTACATTCAAAACCATATTAATAGAAGCAGACACTGCTACAGATAACAAATCCTGTAAATTCCAGCAGAATTCTGTTCCAATGCATATTGATGACCAACCTACCAGGACAGACTGGACAGCTAGCTTAAATTTAACTCCTAACACTGAATGTCATGTTATAAAATTAGTTCAGATTAGAACAGATGCAGAGAATAACAGGGGAGCAACCAAATGCTCCCTATCTACCACTGTCAATATAACTGTACAGTAGGTATCATTTTGTGTTTTTCTTCCATGTCTGTATTTCCCATTGTCAGAAAGGATATAGGACTGGGCAGGCAGTGGTCTAAGCTGGTAAAACTATGATAAAGGATTGGCATTGACTGACTGACTGACTTCTCGGTTCATTTTCAGATTCCAATAATCATTATCTTACAGATACAGAAAGGATTACATAAATGGTGACATTTTCATTAAGCTGTAATAAAAAAAAAAAAAAGCCTTATCAATCCCCAGCAATATATAAAAACTTTAGTAGGAAAAAAAGTTTTCAATGGATTGAGCAGCTGCTGCCACAGAAAATGGAGTGCCTCAAGGAACAGTAGGAACTGAAGTAGAAACTCTATAACAGTTTCTTTTAGTTTGGAATTTACAGAAATCTATTAAATAGATGTGGAATTTGTGATTGAGATTAGTACTTTGGTGCCAAATGATTTTGCTTGTGTTTTGTAGTAGCAATTATAAATATTTCAACACTATCAAAGCAGTAATCTTTATTCTTCTTAACTTAATGAATTTAATGAAATTAAGGTGCTCTGTAACTTTGATTAAATAATGGTAGTACAACTAATTAAATATATTTTTATCTATTAACAAGCAACTCAAATAATTACTTAAATTTTTGGTAATGTTCCAACGTGTTACCTAATCAAGCCTGTAGGTGCTATTAATTTGTTCAAACAAATAGCTTTGTATATTCCCCTCATTTAACTAAATATGTTAATTAAATTCTTTTTGCTATCTTAATCTTCAACGATGAAAACTGACATGTCAATCTTGTTGTTAGACAAGTAAAATCCCTATAATCTTGTGACTTTTTGTCTTAATAGCTAGGTATATTCAAAACCTCTAGAGTAGCCAAGTTAATTCCACTGTATAATAGTCACTGGTTTAAAATTTGACTTTTACTGCATTCCAATTCTCAGAACCAATTAGCACACTTTATGACTCCGTTTGGAGCAACTCCAAGTTTACAACCATATCAGTATAATTCATTATTACTTTATTTAAACAGTCTGACTCAGACCCTTGCTACTGTAAGGTGGTCTGCTATGAAGTTCTGGAAATATTGCTTACATTAAACAGATGTCAACACTACAGATTTTTAATTAGCTGCTCTTAATTTGTAACATTTACTCAAGCTCCTGAGTACTGGAACTGTTTTGTGCCAGACAGATATGACATCCTTCAAATTGGACAAGAGAGGCAAAAAGGTCATGGGAATGAAAATAATAAAAGGTTACAGTCAAGTTAAAAGTGGAATTGCTACTAGAAACTTCAGGTAAGAGCATGACAGTGTAAATGTGGCACACAATAGAGAGGTTTATAGTTCATTGAAATTCTGTAGGCTTGTCCTCTTTCAAGCACACAGAAACTTAAAGTACCTTGAGCACATAACTTGCAATCTGCCACTATGGGGGGAAAGAAATAAATAAAAAATTATCAAAGTCTAAGGAAGTAGTCAGAAGAGCAGATTAAACATGCAGTGGAAGAGTACCGCACCTCACCTACCCTTTTCCTCAACCCAGTAGTGTTTTCTGTATCGTTTCCTCATGTGAAGGCTCAAGAGATGAGAAAAGTAGGTCATTTAGAGATCCAGACTTGTTGCCATTTACTCAGAGGAGAGTTTACCATAAATCCATTTGGAGCCCTGATTTAGCTAAGAGGCAGTTGGAGGAGTATCCACCTCTAATAACTCCCTGAATTCACAGAATGCTTTCCCAACCAGCTCACAAATCTGTCTCTATATTGAGCTTTTTGAAAAGGTACAGCTCCACAGCACTGAACGAACAACCTGGGGACTGAGCAAGACATTTCTGGTAAACAACTAGTTCGCTGTTGTTTTTTCTATGCTTTGGCTTTGTCAGTCCAAAAAACCTCTCCACTATAACTTCTGTTGCAACATTTCAGACCAGTTCATAATCATTTCTAGAATATGAAGCCTTAAGTTTGCCCTTTGGAAAAGAAATTTAATAAACAATTTTATTGAGCTATATCAACATGAAAGATATGAAATATTGCACAAAGAAGTTGAAATGAAATATTTCTATTTTCCCCATATTTTTTTTACAAATGGTACTTCTCAGTTTGCATTCTGAAGAGAAAACATAGTGATATCCACAAAGGATCTGAAGATACAGCAATGGCACTTCTCTAATAGCAAAACTTATAGACACCTAAGGGAAATTAAGATCATTATTATTGTGTAGCAAGCTAAAGGTCTGGTTAATGAATGAGAAAACTACAAGAAGCCTGATGCTTGACCATTGCTGAGGCAGCCAAGATGAACAGTTTTAAGCTGTGGACTATATTGTTAGGATTATATATTTTATTTACAAACAAATTCATGGGGCTGACAGGTGTCAGAAATGGTTCTAAGATGGGGCTTGGGTTCTTATGTTTTTTCACCAAAGGAATTTACTTCCAGACACTATTAGAATCTATGAAAAATACCAAATATATATACAAATGCCACAGGGGGCCTACTCCCAAGAAATCACTACTTTACTTTAATAAATTCAATTAAAAAAAAAAAAAAAAGCCTTCACTTCACCTTTATCACTTTAACTNNNNCATCTCAGAAAGAATCCAATTCTAACTTCATTCATGCAAGCTCCTCAGAGAGAGTAAAACAGGATGGTCAGCCAGGCCAGGCCAACCCACATACATTAAGATACCCTCCTACCTGCAGCCTCATACTGTGAAGCAGCCGAAATGGGCTGGTACTATAAAGTCTTTCAACCTTTAAAGAAAAAAGGTGCTGTAGGCAGTATGCAAGCTTAATGAAATTCCCAATTCCCTGTAAGGGCAATATGCATGTTAAGGCACCATGCAGTCCAAGTATCTAGCATAGCAGGACCTGAATAAGAATCCATGTACTTTGACCACTGAACAAGAGCTGGAAGAAGGTTAGCACTGAAGGGAAGACAGGCAATTGCATCACTGAATGAGGTACTATCCTTGTGGCTTCTTAAAGGCAAGTGCAAGAATGAAAACAATGTCTCTCTCTGAGGTGATAAAGCATTAGTTCCTTTCCCTGCAGACGAAGCAAACGATAGCTGAGGAGGAGATGAATGAACTCAAAATTAGCAAAACTCACCAGCAGAAAGGTCTGTGAAGTTTGTACCTCCCATATCAAATGATCTTTGCAGGGTTTTATCTTCATACTGAAATTCAAGAGCATGTAAATTTTGCTCCATTACATGTGGAAAAACCTGCCCAGTCTTACTGAATGTTTCAAAGAACTAGCACAATACAGCTAAGCTTTTAAACACATCACAATCTACAAAAGCTAAAACTTGACTCTTATTTTAAATCTATTTTCTGAAGTCAATAAATCTCATATGAATGCACTAGGTTTTTGCATGCTTCTTTCTCTGCCTCTCACTTGTTCCTAAAAAAAAAAAATATGAGCAATACATTTTTATCAAACCTGAATATGACAAAGTTTTCAAGAGAATCAAATATCTAATGCTGCTGTGAAAAAATAAGTAGCCTGAAAGACTAGTGACAAGACATAAGCACCCTGGTAGAGGAAAAATCTTGATGTGCGAGTTCCCATTCTCTCAGACCAGATAATCCCTCATGGAAGAAATTTAATAAACTCACAGACTGGAGGAAAAATTGAAAATTGAAACCAATTTACTGTGAGACAGATATGCTGGAATCTGTGTAATTTCTAGTGCTGGTAGAACTTTTTTCCCCATCTAAACCACTTTTTTATACTGAAGACCTGATTTTGACCATTCCCTTACAGATATTATATAAAAGTTTCCTTTACTAGACGATACAGTTATTTTTTAAAAATAACTGAAAGTTATTTTATCCGAAAGTTGGAAAGGCACATTAAAGGTTCAAAGGCATTAAAAATCCAGGTGGTGTTTGTCAGATTTGTAACCATTAAAATCTATTAGGTTTTTTATATTATCATTTTCTGTGTTATTTTTAATATTTTGTCACTTTCATGAGGAAACTGAACTATGTCACAAAACTTTTAATTGCCTACAAATAGTTGCAAAGATTTCAAAAAACACACTGTGGCAGAATATCAGCTTGATTGTCATCTTTGTGGAATATAAAACCAAGCTGCCCTAAAGAAATTGACATATTATGCTTGTAGCCTAATGACAAAACAAAATTTTCAATGAATGCAGGGTAAGCCATGACAAAGCAAATATATTTGATAAATGTGATCATCGGTTTTGCTTGGAGATATGACTACTTAACTCAGCAATAAATCTGAGATATCTTGATTTAGTTTTGAGGTCTTCCGTCCTCCATCCCCTCCCAATTTAGCTCTAGTGTTTAAGAAGACATAAAAGTTATCGTTATTCAACAAGTCATTCAAATTAAACACAAATCAGAAGTCCAATTTCATAGCTTTATACACATAAAACTTTTTTTTTTTTTTTATCTGTATCTTGTGATCATCCTATCTATTTCAGTTCCTAGAAGTACAATGACACAACAACAGAGCATCTTTTCTGCCAGGAAAATTGGAAAGAATAAAAAGTAAAAAAAAAAACCAAACCAAAACCAAACCAAAACATGTCATCTGTAATTTTTTAGTTGAAAAATATGCAACATAAAATTGGCAAGGCAGCAAGAGGGAAAGCTATAGGGAGATTCAGGAAGTAGGCCAGCAAAGAAAAGTATGTGTACCTCCTATAGATGGTAAGAGGGTCAGGCAGCATAAATAGTGGCTATAAAAAGATCAAACGGTAAAAAGCAATTAACCCCTTGGCACTGGGAATTGGGATTTCCTGACACCAACTGCTAATGCTGGCCTTAAGGGGTTGTAAGATCAAATAATAATAAGCCAAGTTCTGAAATAAAAGCTATCATTGTAGGCAGTGAGGGAAGGCATTTCAAGTACATTCTGGGCTGCCAAACTACTATGGTACAAGAGGAAGGGCATGGGGGAAAAATACTCTGAAAGATAAATGGTAAAAATAGTTGGACTCAAATAGATATTCTTCAACCTTTTCTTTTTTTTTCCTGAATTAAACACACTGTTTTACCCTATATATCTGTAACCTCATGCAGCTCTTCTCTAACACACAGATTTACCTTCCATTTTCCAAGCAAGTTCCTGTAGGTGTTTTACTTAATTGCCTTATTTGTTCCTGGACATCACAGGACCTACTCTTATAAACTGATGTTCTACTACATATTTGCTAATTTATCTCTTTAAATTATCTCTTTATGAAAATGGGAAGAAGCTGATTGTTTTTCTTTAGTGCAAACTAAGCATTCAAAAGCTGTTATATAAATGCTGATCTTATCACAAAACTTCAGCCGGTATAGATATTCCTAGCACTTTCTCAATTAGTGAAACTTTGTTGATTTTCACCAGTTGAAAAATGACCAAGTGATAAAGAACCCTACTGCGGCATAGTACCATACAAGACAGTGAAAAGGTAGTTGCTACACACTAACATGAAAATGTTGCTCTACAAAAAAGAATGCTGCCAGTTGGAAATAAAAGATTGCTTACTCCAAGCAAAGAAGATCAACATGTCATGCAGTTTCAAAACAGAAAGAAGCACATGACATGCCTCCTTGCTAGGTGGCCTGAAAGTATACTGAGATTGGTACTACATACAAAGTTATGAAGTGCTTCTCTAGTAAACTGATCCCAAAACAGATCCCAGAGGAATACTAATTGTCACCAGATTCCTCTCCCAAAGGCAGTACCAGGCCAATATGCTAATTTCCCTTCAAGTGCTCTACAAAATCATTCATTCAATGAAACACCATCCAATTCTTTACTTCAGAAAGATAAGATCTTTCTTGATTCCCCAAACATCTGTAATGAATTGTTTCCTGCTAGGTTAAAAACTGAGATGAAAAAAATGTATTTGATAAAATATTAAAAAGTATCAGGATTATTATCAGGATCCTACACAGTATTTATTCTACAAACCATATTTGAGAAGTTAAGAGTTAGGAAATCCTGACCTCCTATGGCCTGAAAATATAGTATCATTCCTTACAAGATCAAATAAAGTTATGCCATTAGAATATAAATTTAATATAATACTGGTTGCCTCCAATTGACACTTCTGTTCTGAATTCAACAGCTTTCTAGGAAGCAGGGCAGGAAGATGACAAATGCAGCAGATCACACAGTAAAGGATCAAATAAAGCTTAAAATATATAAAGCTGCATATTTTACAAATATGCAAAGCCTATTTGAAGCTCCTCTAAATACCTCAGAGCCATACTTTGTGAAAGACTGCATGGAACTAAGACTAATTTCTTTGAAATTTATATTTTTCATTTGTATTATGTAAGCATACTGCTATATAATGTAAAACAGCTTTTTGGTGAATATTTTAGTCTCAGACTACACTATTGTAGCAGACTGCAGCAACACAACCTTGATACTATTAATTAAAAAGCATTTATCTGTTCTTCCAGTGTACCCTCATGGGCAGACAGTAGTCATCATGACATTGACTTTAAACTCCGTGGACCAAATGAACGTAAGTAGAAATTGACCATAAAAGCTGCATCTTGATGCAAGGAATTTCAGATGATAGTGTGGAAACATACATGCAGGAAACACTTATTTGCTCTGTTTTTCAGCTGTTTTGTGAGCCAATGGATTTGTACATTGAAATCGTAGCTTTGGTGGTGACTGTACCCACTAGTGCAAATAAAAACATAAACCGGAATGAACTGTTTTCTCCAAGTACTGTTTTCTGTATGTATCTTCTCTTTTATCTGTTTATCCCAAGGGGATTAGTGATTATATCAGCACTGTACTCACATTTCAACTGCCATTCCCTTCCCTCATAGACATTTCAACAGCTATTGGACCATTCACACCATATTGAGCAAGCAAGTTTGCTTCTCTTTACAAGTTACTAGTATGAAGGCAAAGCTGCCTGGCATTTACAACAGACTATGGCCATATATGAAACTCATCGTGTCTCAACTAGGGGGCAAAAATTTCTACCTGTGTGGTGGTGACTGCTTAAAAAGGCTCACCCAAATTCCCAGTGCTTGCAGAAAACAGTTTAAAAAAAAAAAAAAAAAAAGAGGGGGAACAGAAATAATTATTTTTCCATACTTCACCTGACTTTTTCAAAATTGTTTTTTGCAATATAAGATGGTCCTGATAAAGTTCTCATTCTTATACCTGCTATATCCATGATCCTCCCCCATGTTGTTCATCTTCACTTCCCACAGCACCTCAAATAACGTCCAATCATTCACTTCTCTAGGACATTTCATACTTACACTATATGCTGAGGATTAGTAAAGTGAATTGCAGATGAATTGAAAAAAAAAAAAACAAAACAAAACAAATTAAATCACAGTTTTAACCCAAAGACCAAGGTGTTCCTGTTAGACTTCAAGCCTAATTTCTGCCTGTTAAATTACTTTGTTTCCCCTTAAATTTTCTCAGCTTTTGAAATTATTTCTGCAAGTTATCAGAAGATATTGTTGCTACGAGATTAGGAAATTAGTAACTGTAATTCATTTGGCTGTAATAAGAAACAACATCTTCTCCAAAGAACATTTCAAACAGAAATCTAAGTGCTCTGAACTATCCTTTGAAGGAAAGTCCTCTTCCTCCCCATTGACTATGACTGTATATATTACAACAAGGTACTCAAAACATGCCATTCACGGCTACTACTGAAAGACTTTTCCTCCATAATTATTTTACAACTACAAGTAAGTAGAGTAAAATCTCATGACAAGGTTAAACAACTGCACTTAAGAAATCTTAGCTGATCAGAAAAAAAAAAAAAAATCCTGTCAACTGATGACCAAAGAAAACCAACAGAAGCTAAATCAAAGGTTGCTTTCTTACATCCTTGAGAGGGGTGGTAAGAAATTCCTCTTTGATATCATTATTAACAAACAACATGGTCTAAGAGAGACAGAAATCTCCCAGCTTTAGAGTCAAGTTCATTTTACCACTACAAATTGCTCTCAACTTTCAGATATAGTGCATACCATGTTTTCATCAGTGAAAAATTTTATAAACTGAAAAAGTCCTCTTTCCCTGACAAAACTCTTCATTCCATGGCTTATAACAGTCTAAAACTCCTTCATCTGTTCAGGGTTGTGAAAAATTGGAAGTCATGCTGTCCTTGCAAAATATTTGTGATGTGTACTCTGAAATACGTAATTATAAAATAAACAAAATGCATTACCAGTTTCTAATGTAAGACTGTGGATTAGTGATTCTTAAGTCTAATTCTAGAATTAATAAACCTGTAATTGCACAGTGTAATTGGGCAGGGATCAATGCGGAAACATCATATGAATACACATTACATTCTTCTAATTTCATGTAATATTGGTATTTCTACAGAGAATTCAGAAAAAAAAAAAAGCATCTACACATATCCATTTCAAAATATGTTTTGCTTTTGTATGTATTCTGTTGATAGGATAAGGATTTACCCCCTATATTTATCTTGTATTGCTGCAAAATGACAGCTATAATTATAAAAAGAACTTTCCCCAATCATGAAGGATAGAAATTACAGCAGGATAGAGTCTGAAAACCAGCCAAATGCTTGTTTAAAACTGTCTGAATGCCTTGCAAGTGAGGCATTTTTCAGCTGGGGCTCTTCTTTCAACCGAACAGAACAATGGCTCATATAAATGCAAAACAGATATGAGAAACAGGCAGCATGGTTTCCCCAATCTAACGCTATTAACCGTCTGACCCAGTATTGGCAGGATGCATCTCAGAGGCTCTTCCTCTGACAGAGCCCAAGGACCAGAGAATGTATTGTGAAAGATAAAGGAGCAAAACAAAAAGTATATAATAAAGTCCTCCATGCTCCTAGGCAAAGAAATATATTGCAGTAAAACTTTTTAAGCATTTTTCCCCATTTTACATGGCCTGCTTTTTACATAAAGGAACCAGAAGGACAAAGTCCTCTCTCACACACACACAAAACCTTTAAAAAGCTGTTTGAAAAGCTTTACAATATCTACAAAGAGGCTTCCTACAGCCCTTTAAGAAGGCACACAGTGCTTTTAAGTGCTGTATTTTTATTCTTTTCAACTTGTAGATAAAATCCAGGTTTGATGGAGAACATCCCCCACATGCACTAAGTTTGCAAGGGAAGTTAAGGCAAATTTATCTCACCGGTATCATTGTAAGCATGCAGTGGATAGGAAAACTTATGTCACAACATCAACACAATAAAATAACACAGTAAAATGAGCACCATCAAGTCTGCAGATGTGAGGAGAGCATCAGACAAATACACTTCAGGCAAGTTTATTAATACAAATTAGTTCAATAGTACAGTAATCATGCAAGCTCCTAATTTATGAAAGAAAACTTCCGCAGATGTTTACAAAGGTGGGATTAAACACCTTATTAACATCTCCAGTAAGGATATGTTCTTCAGTTAGTATCTAAGGTAACAGAATTTAATCTCTGATCTCAACATAACAGTTTCCTTGCATGGACACAACTTTTCATTGTGACATTAGTTTCTCTGAATATCTTTATTTGTGTCAGTGTAAACTTCTCCTTGGACTGGAAGATATAGCAGCAGACATCTCACAGACAAGCATTTCAACAGTACTTGCAGCTAAACATGTTGGACACTGTATTCCATGTGCCAGATTGCACTTGCAAAATCCTTATTATGGTCTTTGAAAGTACAACATTATGAGAGGTACCAAAAATTTTACTCTTTTATTTTTTGTCCTTCTGGCCAGGCAGTCTAGGTCACACAGGCTAAATTCAAGGGAACACCTAACCTTTAAGGAAAGTATGGGAGCCATCACATCCTGTACTCAATAATCATGCAGAATTCCTTTCTGTAGTCTACTACAGACCTGAACTGCAACTAAGGCAAGGCTTCAACAAAATATTTCAAACCTATGAGACTTATGCTGGTATAATTTTAAACCACAAATTCCTACTGCTTTTACTAGCTCTTTGCTTGCTTGGTTAAACTTTAGCATGCAGGGAGGCAATTACGGTTCTTAACCCTTGCAACATGAAACTCACTAACACCTATTCTATTGGGTAATTCATATCATGTATTTCAAATGAGCACATGCCTTCCAGCCCATTAATTTTGCTGAAATAACATACATTTGACATTTAAAAATTAACTTACAACTAATTCCATGGAGGCTCAATCCACATTTCCATTCTGCAGGGTGTCTTTCACTGAAAAGATACCATTTTTTTCCTTTACTGATCTCCATAAGACCCATGAAGTAGCCTGAGAGGGTTTAATTTGGTTATACACACATATGTGCAACTGCAGAATGTAAAACAACAAATTAATAAAAAAATATTGGATTAAGTATTTGGGGGAAAACAGTTACCTGATCTCTGACACTGGCATGCATGTTATTTAACACAGTTGGAAGCCAAAGTAGGAAATCATAGAAGGTGGCAGATTAAGAACTTTTTAATTGAGTTTAAATAATTTTTTTCTGAAGAAACCAAAAAATAGACTTCATGTGCTAGCCCCAGAGGTAATTATCCAAGTTTAAAATCAAAGATTATTAAGATATGAAAATACATCATATCAAGGGATAACTGTGCCATTTTAAACATGATTATTTCCAGCCTGCATTTCCACCTTATGTAATGCATTAACTGATTAATCTTTAAGACCCAATTCCAGTTTTAGCTCTAAGGGAGACATTTCTGAAGACATTTTCTTAACTTATTAAGGTAAATATGATGTATGGCATTAATCTAACAAGACATGGAATTATTTTAGGCATACAGGAAATGAAAGTCAATTTCCAAATGTATCAAAAATGCATGCAGGTTAAAACTTGCATAAAACTCACCTTCAGAAGGCTGAAAATCAGTTACTCAGTTGTTCTGGGAATTGGAAATGAAACTTTGTTCAATTATTACAATCCTTTCCTGAAAAAAAATACAGATATAAGCTAAGTAAAACATTCTAAACATTCTTAAAACCCAGTTATCATTCTTATAGAAACATTTAGCTGTGTGACATTGTAATATTCACATTGCTATTTAGAGTTATTTAAGGTTAATCCTGAGAGGAATTTATTTTGATCTGCAACAAGCATATACCACACAGATTTCAGATGGTAATGAGAATTATTCTTCACAGAACAGTTCCCACTTTTTTTTTCAAATTTTCAAAGTCTATCTCTAAGCCTGGACCTGTTTTGGAAATTCTAATGTCCTGACTATAGCATCTAACATACTCCTACACTCCTATTGTACTGCAGATGCATAATACTGCTCAGATAAAGATAGTATTTTAGAGTTAACTAGCAAATTCAACAAAACTGTAGATAAATACCTTTTAATGCTTTGTGTCCCTTTTCTCACAATAAACAAGTGAAAAAAAATGCTTTTATGCCTGTTTTTAGCCCAAGGACTGCAACAATTCTAATAAAAATCTGACAAAAATTAAATACAATCATGAAAAATAAATCATTGCACTGAGTCAAATGGTGAAAAAGAACAATACAGACTTTGGACAAGAGATGGATATTAAACTACATTTTATTACACATATTTCTGTTGTGCATAAGGTTTTTTATATTTACCAATCCACTGCATACTCTTTCCTACACTCTCTTATTCCACTGCACCAGGAGAACAAATACTTGCACACTTACACTTTGAAACAGTAGTCACTTTTGCAGAGAAACAAAAAATAAATGCCTTCATTGAAACTGCATCATATATTTCAAATGGTAAGATGGGGCACCATGCCACTATCTATTCCATGGGACGCAGAGGCTTTCACCACAGGAAATTCATTATCCTCTAGTCTGCTAGTCATGAAAGGGTCATGATTTTCTGCCATAAATTTGCACCTCACTGAATTCCTACTCTCATTTCTATATTGTTCCTGAAAAAACATTATATATGGGGATATGTTAGGCAGTTGTGAATCTCCATAGTTTTTCCTTATTCAATAAAAATTCTGCCATTTTGGCGTTTTTCCAAATAAACATCTATATACATTTTAGAAGTCCATTAAATCAGTAAAACTATACATAAGATACTGGGCATCTTCTTTTCTTTCTCTCATTCTAAAACAGTCACACTTGGGTTACCAAAACCAGCTCCTTTTGTTTTCTAGTCCATATGTGTCTTTTTGCAGAGAAAAGTCAGTGAACTATTCTGACAAATCCAGAGCAAAGGAGTGGCTACAGGACCATTCCTATTGATGAATTTCAGATTGAAAATTTGCTAAACCATTGCTAATCCTGAATTCTATGCTCTTCTCCTTGCTCCATTTGCCAGTTTTGCTCGTGATCAGCAGTAACATAAAGGGGGATTTGCACTATACAAGATTAGCACAACCCTGCACCCGTATTTCACCAGGACCAGACAAGTACTCACCTTGGAGATCACTGAAACTTTTTTTTTTGTAAGAAGTGAAGTTATTAATTATTTTAGCATTAAAAAAGACAAAGGCAATTTTTGTTATAACTAGTAACAGAATAAATGATCAAATACAGAAACATGATGGTAGACTTCTGGTAAATCCAAAGGTAGCTTCAAAGATAATCTTCAAAGTAAATCCAGATAAAATGCCTGCACCAGTACTCTGATTCAAAAAGTACTATTATGTACATATCTGCTTATACATATGCTGTAACAAATTACTCACACATGAAACTACTCTTATTCCTGAAAAGTTTGCCTTTTTACCAATTAATATAGAATTTTCAAAGTAGTTTAAATTCAGAACAGTGACAGGAATTTTACTATGGAACTAGTATACTTTATATGTGTATCCTACTAAAGTTCATCATAATTTGTAGGTTTTAAGAAGCTCCTATGCAGTTGCAACTTAATTAATCTCCAAGGGGAAAGAAGTAACAGCAATAAAAGGATTACATTAGGCATTAGTGCTCTGCAATGAGACCACATTAGGATGCCCCTGTCTCTCTCTTTTGCATATGTGTCTAATTGTACACATGTAATATCTAAATATTGTGCATCTACTGAAATGCAAAGTTGTTCTCTGTACAGTTATCCCAGAAGGCCTTGATGAAAATTCATATCATCTCTCAGTAAGACCTTTCCTATTTACCCCTTGGAAAATTGTCTGTGCTGCTCATTGTATCTAGTTCAATCCAAGGACTGAACTAGATTTTAGTTCAGTTTAGAAATCAAGCCAGTTTTTATTATGTGCATTTTATTGAACTGACACACATGGATACACATCATCGCCCATGTAGTAGTAAGTTTATTCTGCTTGCAGGGGCATCATACAACAGCAGTTGCTACTATATGAAAATTGCCCTATTATTTGGCACACCACCCTATAGTGAGCTGAGTAGCTATCTTTATTAAATTACATCACTTCAGCATTTAGTATGAAGATAAATGATCTGTCTTGTTTGGAAACTTGCAGGAATAAACATAAAACCTTGCTGAATTAACATTGAAATCAAAGAGTTATAAAAATCAAGAACAACAACAAAATTTTCCTCATTTGTTAATCTCGTCTTTCCAGAGTGCTCTCAGCTATATGATCCCTTTTGAAAACAAAATGATTTACAATTTTGGAAAAAAAGCTGGGATACGAGTACTGCTGGTATATATGTAATCATGTACATTAACTTTCTACCTTTAACTGCACTGTATTCGACACTATAGCAGCAGGAAAACAATGTCATTATGAGTACTTTGTTTAGTCTCTGTTTTTTATAGAGGTTATTCAGTGCACTCCTGGATGTTAAATCTAAAGTCTACATACAGAAGAGACAGGTGACATTCCCGTTGGTTTCTCCATGAATTTTTGAAGGCACATGCCCACAAATAGAGAATTCAATGTAAACTGGTGATCTCAAATGTGATACATAATGAATCAGGAGCCATAAATTCCCAGCTCCCAGTCTTGTACTTGAATATACCATTTTATCTAATGAGAAACCACTTTTCAAATTTAATATAGAACCCCTGAAGAGTGCTTGTTTTTGTGCCACTTCAAACCTTCTATCTCAATGGCAAGTGAACCACTCTCAGAAAGAATTTTCAGTAAGTGGTATCAAGTGGGCAAAAAATACCCATTGACCCTGAAAGCAAGAAAATGGAAGCAGTCACTTCAAACGATGTAAATTGTATTCTCAAATAGTGTTAGAGTGAATAGTACCCAGCTAATCTGTAAAACGCAAACCATTATATTTATCCTATGAAACAGCTTCATTGTCAGATGAAGGATCTGTGATGCTGGAGGAGCACTCTATACTCAGCTCTTACACAACAGTCAAGAGATTTAACCTCCACAAAAATTCTCAAGGTAAAGAGATAGCTTATAATGTTTGCACGGATCACAACAATACGAAAACACTTCCAGAAAGGGAATTACAGCAACTTAAGAACAATGGATTTTTTTTTTTAATAAAAAAAGATTAAATATCTTTATAATTCCTTAATATGAGATTACTCAAATGACTTAGGTAGGACAGAAAATCAAGTGCTATTCAATGATTTATATTTTACATTAAAAGAATGCAGTAAATAAATTTAATGGGTCAAAATAAGCAAACTAAAACCCTTGCTACCTTAGGACTGATCAACAGAACTTATTTCTTGCAGACAACAGTGGTATCAACCCCCCGAACATCTCATATTCGTATTCTAAGTTTGAGGCCATGAGCACATACTACCACTTGTAATGTAATCTTTCCTCCACCTGTCAGAGGAATATGGAGAATATCACTTTTAGCATATTAGCAGGTATATACTTAGAATTTCCAACCTAAGTGTGAATGTTTGAAAGAAAATTACTTCATCTTTACACTGCAAAATAGACTTTTGCCTAAATATGCACACACACATCCTGCCTCTATTTATAGAATGCAATCATGTTAGCATGCAAACACTTCTTCCAGTCTACATAAGCCAGTCTTTCATCTTTTCTCACAGAATCGTGTCTCCCTTTCATTGAAAGCACTTGCAGTTCAACTTTCTCCTTCACACACACAGTTATTCCAGCTGGAATGAGTCCTCTTGTACAAAGATAATCAGACTGTACATAATATCTCAAAAAATGTCTCACAGTCCTTGCACAATGAAAAAAATACCTCTCCTATTTTACAGAAAATACCTGCATGATGGAAATGTGGCTTGTTAAGTTTGTTGGTTTTTTTCTGAGCTTTGCAGTACTACTGTGGCATAGAATACAATGGTGTCTAGGAATACAGAGGCCATATTTCACAGATGTCTGGATGGAATCAAAAGTGTATCATTGATAATGTCAACTGCGAGCTATAAGTGAAAAATGTAATACAATAAGAACTCCAGGATCTATCTACATGTCAGTAAAACTAGAAACATGTAGATTTTGTGTAGTCTGTGGGAGCCATTCAAAATATCTTCACATAAAATCCTGATCTACTAAAAAAAACTTAGACCTCTGATCTGAGGTCTAATCCTTCAGACTTGTAGCAGACATTATTAATTTAAAATTATGACCACTAATATCTTCATTTGAAAAAGACAAATACAATTTCCTTCCATATTATACAGTAATGTCAAAAATTATATCTAAACTAATGACAGAACAGAAATTCAACTCAATCTAAAGTAATTCCAGCTGGTTACTTATGAAATTTCTGAAACCATGCAGCTGAGAATGCTTCACACCACTATCACATCAAATGTCAATGAAAACACTATCAAGCTTTTGAAAATCATTTGCAGCCAAGATGGCCTTGTAATAATCTATGTGACATGCATCACCTATGGCTGTAAGAAACTTAACTGTTGGTATTACAGAGAATTTATATTCTTGGTAACAAGGAAGATAAATCATTCTTGTCTACAAGAAGAAACCACAGTGTACAAGAAGTTCTACTGAAATATATTGAAAGTATTTGTACCTTAATTAGTTTTGGCCTATGTACTAGTTTTTCTCCTGATCATTTAATCACATGAGACCTATTCTAGTTTACCAATTAGTTTTGTTTACACACTGTCCATTTTATTATTTCTAATTCTATTGTGCTAGAGTTGTACAGTTTGTAGAATTCTTTCCTCTTTAGGCAGAACAATGGCTATATTATTACTACTGTAGATTCTGGCTTATAGGATGATAGGTACCAAGAATATTTGATCTGGGAGCATATAAGGAAAGATGGTGAAAAAATATTTGATCTGAGAGCATATAAGAAAAGAAGATGAATCTTGAATGCAAACACAGATAATAAATTCTCAGACAGAAGCAAGGCTTTGAATTCTTCACACTAGTAAGCAATACAAACTGTGAAATAAGTAGATAGTACATGGCACAGACACAGAGGGGTATACTGGGTCATAAAGTCCAGATGGTTCCCATCAGGTAGACATGTCTATTTCATAAAATTTCAAAATCCAATTAAATTCTTGTGGCTCCTTTGTGAATAGATGTATCACATAAATTTTGTGACGTAGAGTTGTTAAACTACTCTAGTCCTGTGTATATATTTTAAGTTTTTCTTTTCACAGTTGTGCACTACTAGAACACAGTGCCACTCACATTCATCCTGTATTTTTTTATGAAGCACTTTGTTT
This sequence comes from Chloroceryle aenea, assembly GCA_013399075.1. NCBI lineage: Eukaryota > Metazoa > Chordata > Aves > Coraciiformes > Cerylidae > Chloroceryle > Chloroceryle aenea. The sequence continues at coordinate 43,310 of VWZY01010292.1, forward strand.
ATCCCATCACTTCTCTTTTTTTTCTAGTATAGAGCTCTCATGTACACTGGAGCAATCATTTCTCATACATGAATGAGAATCTCCATTCTACTCATGTAGTATTGCATTTTGCTAAATACATCCCAGCTAATAATAGTGATTTTTCTTCAGATATTGATATTTGATAGTATTTGCAAATGTGCCTCAACTATATGTTAATATGCCTTGAATACACATAAGAAATACTTACAGAAAGGCCAAGTGGAGAGAAAATAAAAAGTATAACATAATATGAAGTGCGTGCTTGCACTTTAAGTTTGAAATAGATGTATTGTGAATGCCAGTAAAACTTTCATATATTAAGGTTGTGTTATCTCAGTCTTATTACAGCTGTAAAATGGAGTAATAGCCAAGTATAGCAAAGCGTTATTTATCTGTGCCAAATCACAGGATGCAGCTTTTCAGCCTGCATTCTCCCAGTATTTAAAAGCACCTCTTGTTTTATATTGGAACTGTTTGAGAGACCTGAATATAATTCATTGTCAGATTCTAAACAAACTAGCAACTTTGAAGTCAACTCTCAATAATATTTTTGTAGTAATCCAGTGAAATTTCATACACTGTATTCCAATGGTATGGCACTGAGAATGCACAGAAGACAATTTACCTTATTGTAATACATTTCTTATAACAAACACCTTATGGCTCAGACCATTTCTGTTACATGCTTCTACAACAGTTAGAACGATGAGATGCTGGTTACCAGGGCTCCTAAATGTTCTATGGAAAACATGGGATGAAGATCACATAAAGCTTCTGTTTGGTATGTAGGTATTTCCAATGTTTTAAATACTTTGTTGGTTTTCCAAGTGGGAGAGAAATGTAAACTTCGTGAATGAATTCCAGCTTGAGAATTCTAAATAATTCATCATTTAGCAGAAATTAAGAAATACATCTAAATATGCTACATAGATAAACATATTCTATACTGTTACCATTAAATGCTTGTGACAGTGTTTGCTGTAGATGCCAAAACATTACCTGCTGCAATATCCAGTTCAAAATAAAACTTAAAAATGTCAGGCTTTAAAAACAAAAGCAAGGATTGAAACCATGTTTCCTGCATGAAAATAACTGAAAACATTAAATTCCTGAAGAAGTTTCATCTTTTGAGAAAATTCTTTTTCTAACAGAAAAAAAAAACTATTGCACAGCTTTAAAAGATTATTTCTAATAGGCATCCATTGTATGCATCTATACTAAGAGCTTTGTAACAGATATCATAAAAGTCATCCTTGTTTCCAATTTGACCCAACTATATTAGCATGAACTTAAAATCTATAGTTTAGAAGATCTTGTTTACGGGAATCTAAACCTACTAGAAAACATTTATTCTTCTTCAATAATAAATGAAAAGAAAATATTAAGCAATACATTTTGGGAATGTGATGCTGATAAAGCTAAACATAGCAGAGAGCAAGCTCATTTAGAAAATAAAACTTGCACAGCATCTATATTCTAGTCAAATATACCTCCTTTAAAACTTCTTGAAAACATACTTTTTCATGCAGTGTTTCATTGTATGTAACACTATAAATTACATTACCTCAATGGAGCAATGAACTATAAATAAAATGATTGTAATAGTGTCTGCTTTTTGTATTGATAGAGAAATAATAAAGAGATTCACAAGGTTTTGGTCAAAACATTTTATTTCATTAAAGGTAATGACATACAATAGACCTCAAGGAATTTTATGTCCACGGTGACTTGTCATTGTCAAACCAGCAAGAGTTCTTTTTTTAAAATTATTTTTTAATGAATCTTTATTCTTATCAAAGCAATAAGAAGGTTCTTCTGTACTGTCCAAAGAAATTCTGTTCAGTAGGTTGGAAAAAATAAAAATAATAAAAAAAATTCCCTTCATGAATAAGTAGGGATTCTTTGTCACCGTAAGGTTTCAATTCAACTTTTTAAACTTCAGAAAGTCTTTTATGACATTTATATCTTAAGCTGTATTTTCAGTGAGGTAATTCCTTTTTCTTGGACTTCAGAATTTAAATAAGCACAGCAGTAGTCCCACTGAGTGTAACAGGAGGACATGGAAGTCTACAGCTGGGGCCTAGGAAATTATCACTGTACTCCACTACTAGACCTAGGAGCTGCACTATTCGCACTTTTTATCTCTCATGGAGTTACAGAGATACCACTGGCATGGATCTTAGCAACATACTGATGGACATCATCTTTAACTGACAGATCTGTGTTTGCATACAAAGGCCACACTGAGCACAAATGAAAGCTGAGTCTGTGCCCTTGTACACAGTTTGACATAACATGATTCAGAACTCTTATCAGAATTTGAGAAGAGAAGGACTGGGAAAAAATACTCTCCTGGCACATTTTTGTCCCATCTAATATGTTTCCACCATGCTTAAAATTCCTAGAAGAAAAGATTAAAGTACATATTTAAACTATGCCAAATGACATTTCCTTTGTCCAGAAAGAAAACTCCTTCTCCATTTCTGAAAATGTTTTTTATTATTCTCTCAAAACGGCCTTCAACACACCACTGATGGAGGACAAAGCCACCTCCCTAATTTAACTGATTTATATATTTCTTTTCCTGGAAATGTATTTTCTTTTTAAATATCAAGTTAATGAACTTATGATTAAGCCTTGTAATCTTTATGTTTCATTAACATAAAGAACTCCCCCAAGTCGGTTATGTTTCAGTTTCCTGATCTCTTGACTATAACATGTCCTTTTTGAACACACTAGAGCATTTTTTTCCTTTTAGAAAGAAATCCTTTTTCTATTTTCTTCCATAACTGGGGATATCATTTACAATAAGTAGTGCTATTACTAATACCTGGGGAGGTAGTAATGTTCAGCATATGGATGATACCATGTAAGTAAATGCATAGGTTACACTGGAGTCATAATATTGCTAATGGGAAGTCATTTTTAAGTAGTCATACTGTTTTCCATCTTCTTTATACTTGTATACTTCAGCATACAAGATGGGAGGAAGATGGATATTTTTATATTTAAAAAATTTTCAAGTAACATTTGAAAAATACTGTTAGGTAATTTCTGAGTAATATATACCCTGATCTCTTCTGTCAATCATTTAGATGGAATTTATTAACAAAAGTGTTACTGTCCTCAGAATGAGTGAAGTGCTCTCTATTTTTAATAGATTAAATTATTCAAGCAAAATAATGTAAACAAACCAAATAATTTAATACTCTTTAATGCATGTGTACAGGTTAATACACATTTTTAATGCAACATATTTGGAAAAATGCTCATAGCATTTAGTCTCTGTACATAGAAGCTGACAAAATCTTTAGTCAACTGCCAAGTCTAATCAAAAATTTGTTTTTTTTACAGAAAATTCCTGTTAGAGACATTGCTGAACTTGTATTTGGGTTCAAGCCTTGCTTTTGCATTATTTATAATTTAGACGGACATATATAGACATTTTATAGCTTTTCATAGGTGAAGCGTTATTGACCATTATACAGCCCAGAGCACGTGATTGCAGGCATTTCCATTGCATATATTCTCTTCAAAGCACAACAGTCTAATGAGTATTATTTAAAATTACTTGGGTTTATCACCTCCTCATATTCTGCCCACATCCTTTCCTTCTTTGACCAAAGCAGATTTATAGAGGAGCATAAAAGTATAGCCTTGACTTCAAAGAAGATATATGACATTGTTGCAGAAAACATGCTCAGAACACTGTTTAGTTTCTGTGTTTCTTCATTTGCTTAGGTTAAATCTACTGCATTTTAGGAGCAGCCTTTGAAAACAGAATTATCCAAGTACATTTCTTTGCACCGTAAATACTTACTGCAGAACTCATGACACATCAGAATTGTGCCTCTGTGGACTAAACTCATCCAATAGATTTTAAAATCCAATCAAATGAAACTAAGCAGTCTTGTCCCTTAGGGACATATGGTAGTAAATGAAACACTTCCAATTTAAAGAACAAGATAATACCAATCACAGCACTACATTATTCTTATAGACATATGTATATAACATACAAAAAAAGGAAAAGCCTTGTGCTAGTAAATTATATCCTCAAAAGATTAAGCTAACCTGACTGATAAAACAATGTTGCAATTTTAAACCAAAATTATGTAATAATTCTATGGAATTTGCAAGGAAGGATGTTATGACAAGGCATCAGGTGTATTTTGCAAAAGAAGCCCCTTGACCTTTGGGCTATTGTGTCACCAAATAGGTTGGGATTTAACATTGTTGTGATAGCAGTGGAACTGGGCCAATGAGGGATACAAAAATTATAGTCATTACAGGAAGAGATATGTACAATTGACATAAATTATCAGAAAGCATTGATAACTAAGAGACTAACCATCTTCAGCATCCAGCAAGAGCACAAGTAGGCATATTTCAGTGCCTTTTCTATGGTTTCTCTTTTTACTTTTTCTCTAAAGGCTACACAAAACAATCACGTTTGAAATGAAACGACCATTTTCATTATGATAGTTGTCTTACTGATACAGATATAGTCTCCTACTTGGCTGATTTTTTAGAATTTTGCATTTATTATTTTATTACTGTTAGTCCCTTAAGAGTGTCATATTGAATTTTCCTAGTCTCTGAAGTAATGAATTGTCCTGGTTTGGGTGAAAACAGGACTAATTCTGTTCAGTGATTTTACTTTTCAGCTCAGTACTTTTAATTAACAGCACTTTCTGAAGTTAGAAGCATGTTTTTGCAGTGTTTGCTGCCAGCAGTGATAACAACCCATGTTTAGAGTTACTACCAAGAGTTGGTATGCAGACCAAGGCCGCTGCTGGATGGTGTGTACCATCCCATAAGGGGGTGCAGAAAGGANTTTAGCATTTCTTGCCGAGTTATGTGCTGTACTTTTGCCTTACGTGCCGTCTCTATTATGTTATTTGTTCTTTATTCTCACTCTTTATCTGAAAGTTCTTGGGCTTGGGCGCTTGACAAAAGCTGCTGCTTTCCTGTGGTGTTTATCTATGATTTATGTTGTGCTGAACTGGGCAGCGGGTGCACCTCTGTTCTATGGGCGTTCTATAGTGGACACGACATGAATATTGTAATTAAATCTTGGTTCAAGGTAGTTCATGGCCAAATGGTTCTCATTTCTTTCAAGAACCTGGTTGGCAATTCAACTTTCAGTTTGCTGGCTTTGATAATTCTTTGACCCTGGATGAAAGAACTTTTTAATAGAGCTCTTAGTGGCTATTTACCTGAGAAGATGAGAAGTGCAGAACAAAACTACAGAAAAAAACAAGCAGGTTTTTTTAATCACTTTTACTACATCTTACTCTCCTTCAGAATAATCAGAAGGACACAGAAGTCAAAACAGGTGTAGTTAACTAAAAAAGTCTGTTCATTACCACAGAGCGACTACAAATTATATTAATAGTAAGATCCTGTCCTTAACCGCATGGAACTCAGTAGTAGTTTCAAGTAAAACAGAATTAATCCCTACCTAGCATATATATATTCATGAAGTTAGAATGTGAATACCTAAATTTAGTGAGAGCTAGTTATGGAGATGCTGAGGACCAATTAACATATGAGACATGGACTTTTGTCATGCTGTGACTGTAACTCAGGTGCCATGCAATCTAATTCACCTTCCACCTTGGGCATAAACATATCAGGACAATAGCAGAAGGAATAAAAAGGGACATAGATTGTTCCATAACATGGGGAATGCAAGGAAGTGTCTGTGAGAGCTAATAGGGAAAGAGTTGATCTCCAGTCAACCTTACAGACAGAGAAACAGGCCTGTGAGAGCTCTGCTGAAAGCTGCCATGGAGAACCACTGACTTAAACAGACCATGTGTTTAGAGGATTTTTGAGATGAATGGAGTAGCTACAGGGAAGTAGACTATAACAGGAGCCATAAGAAATGAATGGCAGAAGATATGGACTTATTATATTTTGGGGGCAAAGGATACAAGCCAGCATGCCTGTCCTCACACCAACTGCAGTCCTTTCCAGAGCCTGAACAGAGCTCATATTTTAAGCTTTGTCCTGTCAGAAAAACTCCGTAGAAGCTTGAGTACAGAGTTCAATATTCCACCCCACTTACACCCCAGAGTTTAATCAGAGCAATGCAGTACAATATACTTTCCTACTGTGGCAGGCAGTTTTGGACCACACTGCAAAATCAGCATGTGCACTCTTGGAAAACTGCTGTGACCTGAACTGGACTAGACTGACATTGTACTACATGAGTTCAAAAAGTATGGGCACCTTGCCCATACCCAAAGGGACCATTACAGAGAAGTAGGCAGAATGGGCTCCCACCTCCTAGATGATGTATGTAGACCATAATTATCTCCTGACTGTACCCTTTCATTAAGTATCAGAGTAGGAGTCAGATGTATAGCTCTGGCACCAATACTAACTCCCAAATCACAAGGTGGGGATCACTTTTTCCAAGTTAGGCATTAATTGTCTATACATTTTCTAAATACGTAGACCTGGGAGCTTAAAATGATCTGCAGAACTGAGCACTAGCAGCTTTCAGTAAGGTCAGTAAAAGACAAGCTTTGGGGGTGAGGGACAAACTCTAAAGGATCATAAATGTCTTAAATGTAAGAGTCAGCATTATTGGATAATTCTGATTTTATAACTCCTTAATTTCTAAGATACAGATATCAAGTTCTTGAATTACAGAGAGATTGGAAAAATTCATCAAGATTAGCAAACCCCAATCTTTATATTGATGAACACCTCAGGAATTAATAATTCTATCTTGACAAGAAATTTGAAATAGCATGAAGTAAATAAACTCAGTATATAGAGCAGGAAGATGGAAGGTAATCAGTATTGTAAGTGTCCAACCCTTTGGACCAAAACTGCCATCTAATGAAAAAATAGCAGGACATCACAGCCTGACAGGTGAGGTTTTTGACTCTCCATAATGGCAAACACTTATGAAAAGGAAAGGTTAATATCTTTTAGGAATACGCAATACAGCTGATTTACTTTTGGGCCCATGGCAGAAATTAGAGGAGTTCAAGATCTTCCCACGGTCCCATGATTTTGTGACTCAAGATTTTATTTCTAATGCCTACATACAAAAAGGAAAAAAAACAAAAATGTGTGTGCAACCTTCTACAATTTTTTTCTACCTGCATTTTTAATAAGTGCTATTTGCATCCCAAGTCTATTTTAATGGGAAAGCACCGTGATTCAGCAAATACAAATTAGCATGTTGACAGTCATCCTGCATACACAGGTAGAAAGATGATAGATAGATAGATATTAAAATCCCCCACATTTTCCTCCGAGAAATTTTAAAGTGTAAATTGCACATTTAGGTAGAATGTTTGCTGTCTTAACAATCTCAACCTATTATATAAGTATGCACAGAGCAAAGCCTCCCAAGTGTAAGTATAAACTATTTGCAAACAATGAGAACCAATATGTTTTGATACACACAAGTTTAAACTTTTAGAATAAAATGTTGTGTGGTCTGGTCAGTTTCAGATAAAAATACTGCAGCTATTAGTTTTCTTATTAAAATGGCTTTCAGATCTTTATAAAAATACCAACAACATCCACTTTTTCTCACAGACTATACATTAATTTTCTCTTGGTCACCAATACCTTATTCCTGCGTTAAAAAGAATGACATGTTGTTGGGTCATTACCAGTGTAAGGCTTCTCTCCCACTCTAAGGGAAGTGTATCTGCAAAAAATGAACAATTCAACAGGTTGAACCATCATATTCTGTTTTCTTGGTAAGGGTACGTCTATATCCGTGATCTTATAAACAGCAGAATACTACAGCAAATTAAAACAATCCTTAGAAGACAAATATTCTACCCATGTGCTTCTCCCTCTCCTTACAGCACTTGCAAAAACTCAGCCCTAAACCAGCAGAGATATACCCAGATGGTTAAATATGGTTTTCCTGGACAATGAAAGTCTTACCATCTACACAGTTTCCCACAAGTAAAGCTACTTCAGCATAAAGCAGAAGTGTCTTCTATGCATTGATATTTGCAGTGTTGTTAGAAATGATCCTGTAGCAGTTTGGGGTTTTTTTGGGGTTGGCTTTGTTTTTCTTTTGTCTTTATTTGAAGAAGCCTTTTGAGGTCCCTTTTTAAAGGTGTATAATGGATTAGTTTGGCAGACACTGAATACAAGTGTCATCTACAAACAAACAGGACAGGTGTACTTCATTCCTTTTCTCAGCATCAACTTTGGTATTCTTGTCTTTTTAAATTCCTAAATTGTCTTTAACACAATAATATCGAGAAAGACAAATTAGATAAATTTTGCCCTGAATGAAAAACAAATCAAAACCAATGACCACCACAACAACAACAAAAAAAAGCAAGCACCTTTTTGAGAAGATTTTCAACTTGTAGTTTTGTAGTTCAAGCAACAGTGCAGGAGTTGTGGTTTCACATTGTGGAGGAGTTACGGCACTGTCAATGCAATACTTGCCACAAGCCCACATCTACCTAATAGGATTAGTCAAATAGCCTATCATGCTGTGTACCTCTGGCACTGTCTTATAATTGCACTGTACTAACACTTCATTACGTTTCATTACAGGCACAGAAAACTATGCTATGTATATACATAATACTTTTTCAGTACTTCCCAGGTACTCTGTTCACTTACAAGCATGCTTATCCTTCTAAAGACTTCAGCATTTTGGCAAGGCCTAAACAATCATTAAAGATAGTAATAAAATAAAAATAGAGCTCTACTGATAATTAAATAACTGACATTATTTGGAAAAAAAAAGCTAGCTAACATAACAACTTATAGAAAAGACTCTATGGCAGCTGATGGCTTGTAGCAGCTCTACTGCTGGCACTGAAACACCTGAAAACTTTTTGAAGAAAGATGTTAATGTATGGTTATAATAAAAATAGCACTATGTAAGATCTTGTTCAGCATTCACCACTAAAGCATGGAGTAATTTAATTTTCCCATTTACCTACTTGTGTTCTTGAGATTATAAATCAAAATTCTCTTTTGTCTACCATGCCTGATCATTTTGGATAAGAGATACCAAGTCGCTATAAAGTAAGCAAATACCACCCTTTCAATCTTAACATATATTCACTTCCATGTGACCAGATCAACACACCTTTGATTGCTCAGATTTGAGAGATTTTGGTCACTGGCTAGATATGTCATCTACTTCTAAGATATATGTCAAATATTCTTTATCTTTTTGAGTCTTCAGAAAAAAAATTAATCCACTATAACAACAAATAATTTTGAGCCTAAAGTCCCTTCTTTTTTCACACTCCACAATGTGTAAGAGAAGTTATTACCTCAGTTTAGCATCAGTGCAGTTACAGCTTTAGGTTGAACAGACCACTAAGAATTGGAAAAGGAAAATGAAGCTTAGGTCACCTGATTCCATCCATGATTTTCTTTTTAAACTTGACCCTGGAACACAAACAACAGCTTTCTTGTCTTCTTTACAAGACTATGACTGCCATATATATTGTATATTAATTGCTGTACTACAGAATAAAGTAGAACTTCTTTCAATAGTAAAAAATAAATTAATATGGAACATGAAAACTATGCAGAAATATGGAAGTCAGTCTCACTGTTGTCATTTGAGTCAATGTCCCAAACCAAAAAAGCTAGCCTTAGCCCAATTTTATACTGACAAAGTACTTATGTATCTCATATATACATATGTATTGTAATGATCTGAAGCAGTTGTTTTCAAAGAATATTAAGAATAATGTGATCCTTCCTGGTGCACCTGTTTGCTCTCTTTTATTAAGACTAATGAGAGCAAATTCTACCCTATCTTAGAACAAGAGGCAAATACAGTTAGCTTGATAACTCAATGACAATGATATAATTACAAGTGACACAGCCTTCAAAAGCTTACAATCCATTCCATGCAATAAAGGAAATTATTTTTAGGTCAGCACATAAAATGCTGTCAAATAGCACCACAGGAAGGTAACCTTATGAAACAAATACTTAGAAATAAAAATGACCCTCAGAAAAAAATATCTCAGCACTTTTTCTAGCTTTCTTGCAATAGTTAATCACGGTCTAACCTTTTAGCTCTGTGTTTAACCTTAGTAATCAGGGGCAGGGGGGAAGAGGAAGTGTCTTCTACATTCTTTTCCAATGCGTACAATAAGAAATGCTGAGGAATGCAGAGAAAGGTGTCCCGATGTGTTTTTCTAACATTCTGCACACTGTTTCTCACAAGACTAAACCCAAGATGGTGGACGATGGTTTCTTGACCTCACTGATTAAAATTAGATTCCATTTATCTATTCCTAGCTTGAAAACACTTCTTTGCCACCCCCCCTTAATATTTTTGAACAGCAGAATTATTGGAAGTACTAAGGCAGAGGCAAAAATCTGAGCAAGATTTGACTCAAAGTCAAAATAGCAGTCAAAAGGTAATTTAGAAAAAAGTCTATCTGAAAGGACAGCAGATTTTTAGCTGTAGACAAAGTCCCTTGTAGATGAATTATATCCAAATATCCCAAAGGTTTCCTGAGTACCTGAGAAATATTTCCCAGGAGGTTTCAAATGCAGTAGTTTCTCCATGTTTTTTAAATTGCACTGAAATATCAACCTTTATTCCATGATTGTAAAGTATTCTGTTACGCTCCCTTCCTGCTTTTACCAAGATTAGGAAACAATACACAGCTTGGGGTATTGGATGTATCCATTAGACAGGTAATTAGACCAAAAAATGAGAGTGTAAAAAAACCAAACTGACCATCCAGTTAATTGAAGTCTTTGCTGTTTTGGTGCTGGGACAGATGAACTGCTGGTGGAAAAAACACACGGAGTAGAGCCAAAGCTGAAGGCTTTAAGGCAGCAATTGATTGTATCTACGGAAATTTCTCTTGAATGAGAAAAATACCAGATTCATTAATTCTATGTGAAATAACACAACCCCTTCCACACAGTTGAAAATACAGGCGAGGAAGATCTGAAAATGCATTTCAGACCTCACGATTGCTTGACCAATATGTGTTATTCTTTTTCATTCTAGATTGTCATTCTGAGAAATAGCAGTTTCTCTCCCTTAAGATCACCTGCAAAAGAAAAAGTGGAGAATTAAAAAGAAAAGAAGAAAAAAAAAAAAGGAGAGAAATTACTTTGACTTCCTATTCCTATTGTTCTTTTGTTTGTCTTTATTACTTACAAATAAGATGGATTCCAAATTTTATAGATTTTTTAGGCTTTTTGGATAAAAGATTTTTTTTTTTAATTAAAACATCTTTCTGAATATATATTTGATATATCCTCCCACGGAGCAATGTTACATTCAAGAAAATGAAGAACAGCTTATAAAATTCCAAGTACAGGAAGAGTGCAGAGAACATAATATATCAAACTGGAATTTGGCTAGTACATTCAGGTCCAATCCTTCCCAAAAGTATACACACAGTGGGAAGACAAGAACGTATAAAAGGGGTCAATTTTAGCTTGGCAATTCACATAAGTAAACCATATTCCTTTAAAAAACAGAGCTCAAGGCATCTATATTTTTTTCAGATTCAAATATCCAAAAAATATATCTTCCATGAGAGGAGTCTTAGTTGGATTTTAAAACTTGCATATGTAAGTATGTATGCAAAATTTCTGAGTTTGGGAAACAGTAGGGAAATTATACTGAGGAGTTTGATTTATATTTCCATTTGCTGATAGGCTTTGCAGAATGATACAATGCTTTATTCTGTGAATTTCATCCTCATTATAATATCACACTTGGGAGTCAAATGTTTTAATCATTACAGAGGATGTAGCAATTCAAGTGGTCATAATGAGATTAATAAAGCAAGAAGGTCCTTCAGATAGAAGCTTATGTCACATTAGGCCTTATTAGAAGAAAGTATCTTGCCACTGTGCAGTATATTCTGAAGGGATTGTCAATAACCATCGCATGGTTGTTCATTAATTGTGATTCACTGCTTTGAGACATTTTATTTTGCATCTAGGAAACCAGAACTGTGGAACTTATTTAATTTAGGATTCTACAAATTTATATCACCCTACTGCAAATTTCAGGATGCCAAAGTTTTCAGGAAGATTCCTCTTATTAAGGTGTTCAGTACTAGGGAGTATAATGAAGTTGGCCATGCCTGACCTCACAGCATAACACACTTTGCTGATCTGCAAACAGATAAAGCATTCCTCAGCCGACACTGATTCCTGAGGCTATAAATTGTCTTTCTCCTCTGCCAGGAAGAATGCTATCCTCACATTAATTAATTAATCCCTCTAAAAAACTCTCCCTTTGTGCCAGGGCCTCAGTTAATATATTTGTTGTACACACGAGTCTATGAATGAAAATATTTTTAAATTTCATTAAATTTATGGTTAGTTGGTAATACATTTGTTTGACTTAAATATAGCTGCTAATATTTAAAGGCAACTGAGCGAATCTCTTCACAACCCAAACTCTCACCTATACTACAATTTCTGAGTAAACAGATGATAATATTTACCAATTTGTTGTTACACTTAGAGCAGAAGGTGGAGCAGTGGGTCATGGCCACAAAGACCTCTTCTGCCAGGGCACAGCAATGGCTGCCAGCTCCCCTAGGGGTAGGAAGGGCAGCAGGTAGGACAGGCCTGGAGGTGGTGGCTGGGTCCAGCTATCAGCCCAGGGCACAAGGCAGCAGTGAGGGCAGTCCGAGGTTAAGCCAGGAAGTCATTCTGCAGGTCAGGGTTGAGCTGCAGTGTGGTGATCACTGGGCAGATCCATGGGGACAAGGCCAGGCTGGAAAGCCAGTCCAGGGCTAGGGTGCAGGCACTTGGCAGAGCAAAGTTGCAGATGCTGGCATTGTGGGCACAGCAGAGGAATAGCCTCTGGAGACCCAGGGCTCAGCCAACAGACACTGGAAGCCCCAGCTGAGACTTGTCACTAGCTCCCTCAGGGTCCTGACACAGGGATCCTGATGACCCATTTTTGTTTCTTTTTTTAAAAAAATAAAATAGAATCGAAGTAGAGGTGAGATCTGGGAGGAAACTCCAATGTAACAATGCCCTTTATGAGGGAAGGTGGAAATGTAAATCTTAATTTCATCTCCTAGCTCCAGCCCTGCTGTATAGTGAAGCATAGCACATGGTGCTTTCCAGAACAGCTGTCAGCCAGAGTCACAGGCGAAAGGACATATCTGACTGTGGCATGATGGCTCAGGACAATAAAGGATTTCCTGTAAAATAAATACATATCCACTTTATAGACTGATGTTTCTGAATCACAGCAGTGCAAAGGAAGATGGAATCCTCGCTTTTGTTGCAGACCTGGGGTACCACAGTGAAGAAGCCTCCCAAAAATTCATGTCTCACTTTAAAAGCAGGAAACAAGCATTAAGATATTAAAAATTACACCTTCCTCTTTACATTAAAAATCATAAAAGATTATTAAGAAAAGCATACGTATTTGGGAATTACTAATTTAAAGCACATGCTTAAATAACACCCTAAAATTTCACTTGAGACATCTGTCATATCTGAACACAAATCCATCCAATAAAACGGCAGTTATGAGACCTGATCCTCCTAATAGTGTGGGCTCAAACATTTCAATGCATTCTTCAAAGAGTAAGTCAATTATTGCACTCATGTGAATTACTTTAAGTTTTCCGATATTTTGAATTTTGATGCTAGATCAAAAGTAGATTTTTCTCCTGTCAGCTGTCACAATCATCCTTTAAATAATGAAAACATAGTAGCATGCACAAGATATTTCTTCTAACGAATGTATGTTCAAGGAAGCGAAAAAACTGCTACCTGAGGAAGGACACCAAGTGATAAACCTGGTCATTTCTTACCATGATAATTTTTCTTCAAAACCTATAGAGAAGCATCTGTCCACAACAGTACAAAATAGCAATTAAGAGTCTAATGTGTATCTTGCATGTCATTAAAGCCTCGGGCACTGCTGTTGAGAGCTTTCTGTAAGCCATAAGATCCCCATGTGCATATTTAACTCATCAGGGAATTGGATATCCAAGTAGTTACTTAAAGTTAATCCCCCATAAACCAGAATAGAAAAAAATTCAAGAGCTAGGGAAAGTTTTCAATGTATACTCTGTAAAAGAAAGACTTTGGCTACAGTCTGTCATCCTAACAGAACTTTTTCCCTTTCAGACATATAAGGAGGTATGTTTATCCTGCTTGTCTATGCTGCAAGTATTTCCTGTAAGTTTAAGGCAATACTTAGAGAATAATACATAAAGGCATGTCCACAATATCACAAGGTTACAACCAAAGCTTTTGATGAACTGTCTAAACCACAGTTAATCAAGCTGCGTCAAATTCTACTAGAAGAATAACAGAGTACCTTACAGGATAACCAACCAGCACTTAATCACTGACCCCTGGAGCTGTCAGCACCAAAATCCCAGGGCTGCAAATTGTGTCCCAGCTCTGGCACTTGCAAATCTGAAGCTACAGCCAGGGAGGACATGGGTACAAGGCTGCTGGACACAGGATGAGACGTAACCGGCTCTGTTGCAGACAGCACTTGGGGCCCTACTCTGCCAGGAAAAAAAAACAACTTATGGCATTCTACTGGCAATGGCAAAAATACTGAGCTTCTCATATCATCTTCATAGTCACTGAACTATGGACCATCACTCAAGAACGCAGCAAAGATGTTGCAAACTCTACAAACTCTCAAGGATGCTGGATCAAAACCAAGCAACGTATCTTCCTCATGTTCTTGCATTTTCCTGTCTAGCCTTGCCTCATGACAACCTGCACAGGCCTGAGTGAGGCTCACAATTCCTTATCACCATGCATGGATGTTACTTCACCTGGTGATTGAGTTTTATAACCAATGCAATTTTCACAATCAAAGTAAACATTATAATTGGAGAACTTATAGCTATACGTTGCAAAGCTAAGCTCAAAATTCATGCAGTTTTTGCAAACCACAACGTTACTTTTAAAGGTGCAGTATAATTAAAATCACACCTTTTAACATGAGGCCGCTCATAAACAATAAGGTAGTTTATAACAATTTCCAAGCACCAAGTAAATATACCAGCATAATTAGTTTCCACATACACAATTAGACGTTGATTAGAAAACACTAATTCCATAATCACGTTTGGTCAAATTTTGATCTAAGAAATTGTCTAATGTTTGAAAACCAATACATTCATAGATATCATGCATGCTTTGAGCTGCTGTTTTCTGGCAGCTTCTCCAGAGACAGTCTGGAACATTTTATTTGGCATGTAGCTTGTATCTCATAGCTACATATATTAGAAACATTGTATGTAATGCATTTCCAAAATTATCAAATCAGATCCTTTTTAATTAGAAGAACTATTTCTATCAAATTCAAAAGTGCTTAAATAGCATATGCACTATTTTTATATTTTCAAAATGAAGATATTCTACATTGTTTCTAATCACTGTATGTTTTAAAATATCCCCAAGACAGCACAAAATTTAGTCCTGGTTTTATAGAGCTACACATGCTAGCATGATTATTTTTTTTTTAATACACTTTCAAAAAGTAAACTTCTTTTTTTTAAATACTTGATCAATTCACCTTTGCTTTTTGCAGGTCTGAAAATACTGTTTTACAAACACAAGAAATTTCATCGTTTTATAGATTATATACAAAGTGTTACAAAAACGGGTTTTGTGTATTGGTAATCTACTAAATATTATCGCTATTAATAACAGGAGAAACATCTATCCTCACACAAGGGAATGAGGTTGTTTGGATGTAGAAACACCTGAAACTGCATCTATTTTTCCTTATTGCCTATCCCTTAAGCATATTTTTCTCTGATTTTAATGTCAGCCATGACAATTGACCTAGAAAAATCTTTATAGCATATCAGCTAATAACAAACTGAAAACCATCTAACACAAAGTTAAACAATACAGAATTAATGATAGCCAAATGGTTGGAATGGAGTGTTTACTATTCTGTAGTATGAGTGGAAGAGGAAGAGAAAAATAGTTAAAACTTTAAATCAACACCTACCTTATTTATCCAACATAAAGTATCTCTCACCATAAGATTTTCTGGTGATATTAAGGCTATTTAGTATGTCTGTATCACAGAACCGTTGGAGTTGGAAAGGACCTCTAAAGATCATCTAGTCCAACCCCTCCACCAAAGCCGGTTCACCTAGGACAGGTTGCACAGGATTGTATCCAGGCAGGTTTTGAATATCCCCACACTCCAAAAATCTCCGGGCAGCCTGTTCCAGTGCTTCATCACCCTCACAAAAAAAAAGTTTTTCTTCATATTTTGGAATGGAACCTCTTGTGTTCCAGTTTGTGCCCATTTCTCAAGTGTATTAATATATGCATTATTTTTACTTAATAAATTTTATTCAATATTCTTAAAAATTGGTTTTTAATCTTCTGTTCTTGTTTGCTAACCTTTGGTTCCATCTCTCCATTGTAACAAACTTCATTTTAACATTGATAGTAGTCATGATATGTGGAAGAGTGGCTCGCTGAGCTAGGCCATGGTACACGCCTAGTGAACCAAAGTTATGAAGAATCCTTAGCATGAGTGTGCTACCTGATGAGCAGCTCCTCTCGCCTCCTTGCACATCCTTGAACCGGTGATAAGGAGGTATCTGGCAAGCCTCAGACTGTGAACAGGATGACGTATTCCTCCAAAAGTGAGAACATCAGCNATTGAGGTTCCCCCGTGCCCATCGGTTGCTGAAGTAAAACAACGAATTCAACAAGGAAGAGATACAGGCGGAACGGCTTGCCTTCTTAAGATGGTACCAGCAGCACCACTGCCACCGTCGCCTGTGACTGTACCAACGGCTCCGCCACTACCGACAGATCCACCGCTACCAGCGGCTTCTCTCTTCCCTCAGAGCGGACTCAACTCACAGTCAGCTCAGAAACTGCCTAAAGATAATGACTTTACTGACAACACATCCAGGGGGGTGGAGACGGCACCTAAACGAGGAGCAATTACCCGGCAATTTGCAGCGGCTGAGGATTTGAGGAGGGGGATGGAGGCGCAGGAGGCACCACCGGCGGGGTCCGGAGAAGCCAGTGATGCGTCCACCCCCAAAATGATTCTTGTACACAGATTCCACCATTCCATTTTTTTTCCTTCATATTTACACTTCAAAGACACACTTTTTAACACATGAATTAAACCCAACAATTATAGGGTTAACATCTGACTTTCAAAGTTAACTCTATCCCAGTCCTGTTAGAACTGCTTACATTCTGAGAGCAGTACATATTGCTCTATTGAAAAGCCTGCTTTTTTTTTCTCCTCCTTTTTGATATACCTTTTCACCTTCTGCTCATTTCTCAAAATCATCCCTGCTTATTGGAACTGTTCTGCCAGCTTTCCCAGGTATCACTGTCCAGTCTATCTTAATTTAACCAAGCAGTTAATGTCAGTATTTCTCACATCCTGTGTGTTCATACTATGCAGCAAGGCCATGCAGTCTCACAATATCTTTGGTTGCACACTTCACCATTTTCTCCTCCACCTTTTATTTTTACAGTGACTTGAGTAGCAATAAACTTTAAAGGATTTGCTTTAAAAATCCCCAATGTTTCATTAACAGGACCATAGGTTCTTGTAAATTTGTACTCCTCTGAGAAGGGGTTGTAATTTGGGTCAAAGCATCCACTATGAGGTTCATTCCTTTGATAGTAGGGTGCTTTTAGAAAGGGCCTTGCTTTGTTACTAGTGCTCCTTTAAACCCTTCAGCCTTACAGACTGAATTGTCTTCATCCTTATTTTTCAAGGTATTTCCTGCCTCAGTACTTAGATTCTCATTACTTTACATAAAAACCTGGCTGGAATTAAAA
This sequence comes from Chloroceryle aenea, assembly GCA_013399075.1. Lineage (NCBI taxonomy): Eukaryota > Metazoa > Chordata > Aves > Coraciiformes > Cerylidae > Chloroceryle > Chloroceryle aenea. The sequence goes on from VWZY01010292.1 coordinate 61,121, forward strand.
GGGAAGGAAAAAAAAAAAAAAAAGTACTCAGAGAAGAGTTTTCCCAGGAGGTTCCCCAAACTCAGTAAGAAAGGCCAATCCAGTGTGAGTTTTCTTTCCTCTACAGAGCAGTATGGGGTTTTAAACCCTCAAAAGCCTTCTTGGCTTCTGTATAATTTCAAAGTGGTAGTAAGTTAGTGGAGGTAGGAATAAAAGAGTAACAATATTCAGATCATATAGTGACAGGAACCACAATAAAGCTTTCTGAACAGTAGAAAGCATTGCATGAAAGCACTTCTTACACAATTCTGTGGAACTTAGTAATAGAGAGAAATCTCACACTACATCATTGCAGCTAATACTGATGTCCTAGACCATCCACAAATTGTATAAATTGGGATAAGGATATCTAAAGGAAGTTGGCGGGTGGGGGGCTGTAAGAAACCACGGAGTAACTTGATGCATTTCCTGATTCTTTGAAAGGGCTTTTCAGTAAGCAAAACTGCAAAGGGACTAAAAGTGACACAAAACTTAAGCTTGCTGTGCAACGAAGTTACCCAATATACACAGAATCAAAAAAGGACTGTATTTGTCTAATTCAAATGTATTTTATCCACTCTCTTTTTTCACCTGCCACACCTCACAGGCCCCACTCCCTTGCAAGACTTCTCTGAAAAATCCTGACACCACTGTAGTAAAAATAAAGAATGTATGCCAGTGTGCACTAGGTAAAATTACAGAATTCCTTTTCTTTCCTCCTTTTTACAAGCATGATACACTTAACTTCTATATGTGACTCTTGCAAAATTAGCAAAATACCAAACTACATTCATTCTATTATTAAGGAAAAGTAACTGAAAGCAGAAATAAACGTTAGAAGATTGACATGAAATTGTTTTACAAGTTCCATAATTTTGCTAGTCTACTAAGCTTTTAGGTTTGCAAAAATACAGTTAAAAACAATCACAAATTTTTCGTATCCTATTTCTTGAGATGAAACAACAATACAATATTTTAAGAAGCTTTGAATATGGAAAATAAATATAAAATGTTGAACAAAGACATCTGAGGCAAGGCCCTCCTGAATCTTTACATCCAAAGTAAAAGATAGTTAAGTAAGAAAAAACTGCTACTAGCCTGTACAGTTATTTTATTCCTATCATAATGTGAATACATTTAGGTTTTATTACCAAGGGTAAATGAGTATAATTTGACATTTATACTTTTTTGACTTCAGTAATATTAACATCAACAAAATTTTAAAAGGCTTTAAAACATGCTAAATTTGGAGTTTGAGCACACAAGGAAAACTGAAGACTTTATACCATTTTACCAGTATAGTTTAATAGCTCTAATAATATTGCCAGTAATGCACATGTTTATAATAACAGCCAGAACTATATCTTCTGTTTAATCATTAGTATATGAATAGTAACACTGGAAATACTTAAATGTAGTATTTTGTAAGTACAGCTTTATTTATCTAACCTAAACTGCATTCAAAATCGCAGAGAAGTTATTCTTAGGTTGTACTATATTGCAGACATCAGCACAATACTAAAAGGACAATTCTGTTAAATTTAAAACATTAAGGAGGAAACATGGAGGAAAGCAAATCTAAAAGAATAATCCTGCTAGGGGGACAGTATGTTTCCTAGATGTATTACCTGTCTTCAGCAGATGATTGACAGGCTTTCTGGAGATTGAAGTATTTATAATCCTGAATAAATGATTAGAAGTCAACAATTTCACCTGAACAACTTTCAGGATACTGGGCTTTTTTTCCTCAAATTCAGAACTTACCGAACTAGACTTCTCTGTTATAGTCAAGTAAGACAGATTTTCAGAAGATGTAAAAATGGTGAAGCACTGAAGTACTTGCTTGCTGATGATACTAAATGGGGAGGAGTGGCTGAGAAGAAGGCTTTGCTGTCATCCAGTGAGAACTGGACAGAGGGGAGAGCTGGGCAAAGGAAAACCTAATGAAGTTCAACAAGAATAAGTGTAGAGTCCTNTCAATCTATGATTCTGTGACAAGACTCAAACAGCAAGTCTTTGAATTAAATAAATGTAAATTCCTGGACTAGCACAGCCAGTACAGTGTTCACTTTTCACAGTCTAGGTTGTTCTGGATGTGTGAATGCACCTAGGATTCAAGGTCCAAATTATTACAAAGTGAACTATGACCATCTACAATGCACAGTAAGGACGAGCAAAAGATCACCTGAGCTGCTGTGAGCCACAAACTGCTACATCAACACACCAAAATGACCATTCTAACACAGCTGCACTGCTCTGGGATCTATGTTTCTATCTCCACTTATAACATTCATGCTGTACCATGTATTGACCAATGCTTTCTTGGTATTTTGTATCTTGTTTCATAGTCCAAAGAGAGGTTTGGTGCTTGACACAAGCAGTTACAGCAGATAACAGAAGTCAGAGACCACTCCTTATATTTTCAACTACAGAATGGAGGCAATTACTAGTTTCCAGGCATTGCTGTAAACTGGATTTGATTTTGAATTACACCTATTTTAACTCCTAATTAAACATCAGCCAATTAACTGTGATTAAATAGCTGAGACAGAAGAGAATGCTATATAAAAAGAAATATCTGATTCTCCTTTTCCCATTTTTATTGTTTCTTCTCTTCTCCAGAATTCATCTGTCAAAAAAATTACAATAAATTTCTTCAATGATTTGCACTTCCCACAGGCAGTTCTGACATTTTTGCTAGGCAACACCATACCTTAGCACATAATTTTCACTAGAACATCATTCACATCAGTATAACAAAAAGAGATTGGTTTTGGAATCATTTTTCCCTGAAACATATGCCATAATCATGGGGGTTAGAGGGAGGGGGGGTGGGGGGAGGGATATTAGGAGGATGTAATAAAGTTTCTTTTCTGTGTCTATACAAGACTATCTTCTCCTAAGATTTCCTAGTAAATTTTAATAGCTATTAAACGATTTTTAGCACTATGGGTTTCAGATTTTGACTTTGAGATTCCACAGAGAATGACAAGTGTCCATCTACTTTTTTATTAGTATTTTATTATTTCTGATCTGTACCTATCAAATATGAACTAATTTATCTAAGTGTAGTCCAGTAAATCAGTGAATCCAGTGGGGGCTGGATTCTATTGAAATAATTCTGACAACTAATTTTCGTCTGAGTTACATCTGGATAGGATTTTATTTCAATAAAAGGTCAGCTCATGGACTTCAATAGACAGGGTCTTTTGGGAAGTGAGAAGTTGTCAAAAGCCTCCTTAAATTAGAAGCTTCAATAGGAAGGGGGTTATGGAACTCTGGATTTGTTTCAGAAATCGGTGATTAAATGTTTGTGTTCATAGAAAATACAATGAATATGTACAATGCAGAAGCCATCTGCTGGAAGAGTCTTATAAAAGATTAAACACTGAGTGTACTGAAAAATCCTATGGGAATATCTTGTACAATTGGAAGCTAGCATTCTAGTGCACACAGCAGCATGTAGATTGCAAAAAAACCCAAAAACCCAAAAAAACAGGGAACAAGATCTTTAATCACAAATCCTGAGAGTTTTCAAAAAAACTCATGCATATTGTCAATTTACATTGGTCAGGTTTGTAAATAAATAGCATGCAAAGTCAAGAAGCAGACAAACCTTTTATGTTCCAGAAGAACTGATGGGTTTCCTTTTGTAATCACAGAGGAATCCAAAAGAACAAGCCCAAAGTGCACCTTGGTAATTATCTAGGATTCCTCTTTATCAAGTAATGTGAATCTGTCCCATTTCATAGGTCAAAGTAACTTTCAGCAGCATCATTCCTCCAACAGCTTTTTTAGCAGCCCTTTATTCTAATCAGCCTATACCCCAAATATTTTATTGAGACTGGAGAAATTTTAAATGTAAAATAAATAATTAGAAATCAATATGTTTGGCAAGTGATAAACAGTATTTACAGGGAAATGTTTTATGATTAATACTATTTACAAATTGAAATAATTGTTTTACAACAACGCTTTAACTTCAGAAAATACACTCACTTTTATACAAACATGACAGTTTAGAGTACCCTACTATGCATAACACACAAAATTCATCTTGTAAAACCTTGCTTGCAATACTGCTTCTACTCTAGATGGCTACCATTTAAGAACCATCAATTTCCATTAACTTGCTGAATTATACCTTATTACCAACACATACAGAAGACCATCTTGTTTTGTCAAGTGTCCATAAATCATGAAATTCTGCTTTCTAAGTTTTTCATGCTGTTGCCTAGATAAATCGTGCTATTTCTTTCTTTATTCCAGAAGACCTGCATCAGCTTTGAAATATAGTGGAATTAGATAATACTCTTCATTTTTCAAAAACCTTTCTTCAAAAGCTGTGTGAACTATAGATTACAATTAATTCACATGAGAAATACAGCTTTTAAATTGTGTATGACATTAAAGAGCTTTTCAAAACATTGGCCAAAGACTATATCAGCCTGTGGAACTGGAAATAGCCAAAAAACTGTTTAACTTGCGTTCTTGCCAGGCTATTAGGTCAAGCTTTCTCTTGTTAAGAAGTGCTGTAGGATGATGAGTACGCATTTGGGTTAAGAACTCCAACCCCTTAAATTTCTAAGGCTATATCTGCTCTTTAGCTGTGATTCATCTAGACATGAGAGGTAATTTTAACAAATGAAAAATAAAACAAAACACAAAAACCAAAACAACAAAAACACCCCTCACTCCCCCTTCTTCCAAACAAGCATACAAACAAAACCAACAACAATAAAAAACACAAACCAAACCTATAAGAAAGAAAATTACACACCACCAGACAGAATGGCCTGAAGACCTTCAGCATACATCAAGCCAAAACCCTGGGTAGGTAAGTCACAGGCTCAGGTCAAGGTTGTCAAGGATATATTGTTTTAGCATCTATGGCACCTTGCTGTATTGTTGAAGGATACCTATAAAAGCTTCACACAGATGGCAAAAGATACATACCACATTGAAGTCAAGCCTACCTGTGCAACACTAGAAAAAATGGGAGCATGAACATCACCTGTTGGATCACCATACCTTCTAAATTCTAAACATTTGTCTGATCTGTTTATCCAAGGAAATACCTCAGAATTTCCAATCCCTTTTTCCTCTAATAGAATTACACAGGATCAGTGTATAAAATCTCAAAGTACTAGATATCCAAGTTAATGGGAATAAACATTTCTACTTATGGTTAAAAAATGTTAAGGTTTCCAAGACAGTTGTTTGCTCTAATTTCTACTAATTTCCAATAGGAAATTATGCCCTGTTGTAGAATGGCTAAAAGACAAGGGTCATGTGCCTTTAAGAGAAATGTCATCTGAAGCAACCTGTTAAGCCCAGCTGCAATCCTTGCAAGAAACTTACAGGGATAGCATGACCTTGAGCTGATAAGTTGGACAATAATAGAATATTATGGAATGAGAAAGTAGCAGCCTTCTGTTAACGTGAGAGGGGGTGGGTCATGCTAAGAGACCCTGTGGATTGAGCCAATAGAGGATGGACAGGTGTGACTACTAATGAGGTGACTGTATATAAGTACTGCGCTGACAGCTAATAAACAAAGTTCGCTTATCAATCACATTGATTGACCACGTCTTCCCTCACCGCTCCGCAATGCCCTATATAATCCAGCTCTCATTTCAAAACTTTCCTGCGTCACCCATTTTCCAATGAAGCTATTTGGCATCTGTTGCTACAGAGCCTACTAGCCAATCTACCGTGCCATTTGTTGTATAACATCACTTCTCTAGAAAGACACCTGAGCCTCACTGTAACACACCACAGAAAAACATTCACCTAATAACCTTTTCTTGGGAATCCTTCTGTCTCCAGGCCCTTCCACTTTCCCATTATCCTTCTAATCCTGTGTTATTTTGCTACTGATCAGTGAGACACTTCCAAAACAAAAAGAGCCAGAAGAAGAACAGAGGTTTCTCATAAAAGCATTATTCTTATGTAGCAGTACTATGGGATTTGCACTTATACACTGTTGTAGCTCTTCAGGCATTTTGAATTTAAAAGAAAAATTATCTAAGTTCATTCTTGACTGTATTTTGAGACAAGCAAACAAGAAAACCGAACAGAAAATCACATAAAATGAGCCAAAGATAATGAACCCTGAGGAAAAAATATCAACCATATTAGAGCTTTGCAGTTTATCATGACAGGTGAGTATTTCTTTTCTTCAAAGACCCCAGTAAATCAGAACAATGGTGCTGATGGCATGGTATAATTGTCTCTGAAATGCTGCAGCGAGTGTTATTTATGGTTGTTTATAAAATATGCTGTCAGAGTGGCAGGCTGCCTAGGACCTTAGCATTATTTATGAATCTCCTGTCTTCACATGCTCTTTTAAGCACCAAATTAAAAAAAAAAAAAACAAACAACAAAACAAACAAACCAAAAGCAACAACAACAACAAAGGAAAAAACCCCATCAAACACAAAAAAACCCTAAACCAACACACAAATATCCCTTTCAAGTCTATGCTCTTGAAACAATATCACTTCCACCAGAAAACAAAATTTGTTATATTATACATCTGCTATTTTTAAGTTATTCTGTGAAGACCTATTATAAAAATAAAAAATAATCAGAGCTTCACTAAAATGTTTCCCACATTCTCTCTTAGCAAAAGCCCAAATTCTACTGAGTGATAACAGATGTAATGTTACTTAGGCCATTAGCATTTTACTTGATATAAGTCAGGAATCTCAACTTTTTCTTGGGATTTTCACAGGTTCATATGGAAATAAATCAGCCTGTTTTCACATAATTTAAAGAATATTGTCTTAAATACGTAATAGTTTCCATCTTTGAAACCATCACATACAAATTTTTAAGGTACAATTTTCTTCTTCTGTACACCAAATATTCACATTGCAAAATATGCCTTTTATTTCAATCAGAAAACAAAGCCAAAGCCAAACCTTTATAGATTTTCAAAAGGCAAATTTTAGAACTGATGTTCTCACTTTCTTTCAAAGAGGCTTTAAGCAACTAGTGTTCAAGCTCATTAATCACCAATCCCTCATCAGTTCTTTAAGTCATGCTCCTCTTCAAAAATTGTCATTTAGTAACAGAATATGGCTTGTAGAAGAGGTGCAATATAGGTGGAGCTGTTTGGTTTGAAGTGTAAAGTAGCAGACCGCAGGCATTCAGACAAGGCAGATCTGCAATCAACAGTGTAGATTTTTAAGTTCTGATCTAAAAGAACTACAGTAATTCCAGCCACTTGAATCAAAATCTTAGAGTGATGAAGTAAGCAGGCTGACTTAATCAGACATCTTTTCATATGTTTTTGATGCTTTGCAGATTCCAGATGTTGCCTAATAAAGTAGAATTTTTCTGTGAGAAGTTATAATAAATAAAAGAATACAGAAAAAGAATCTTAGATAGTAGAATGCCTTGGGTTGGAAGGGAAGACTAAAGGTCCCCTAGTCCAATCCCCTTGCAGTAATCAGGGACTTCCTCAAGTGGAGAGCCTCATCAAGCCTACTTATTTGTTTGGATCACAATAAATAATTAGAGAGAGATCTATATTGTCATACTTCTGCTCACCAATTATTCAAACATGAAAATGAAATATAAAATTACAAGATATATGACAAATTTTTTTTCTTTTTCATTGGATAAGCAGTTATTCATAAGAAAAAATAGAGTACAAGTCACATTCACACTTAGTTCTCAGTTTTCTAAAAGTACACATATCTAATAAGAACATGGTTTTCATTCAAAAGCACCTTTCCTCCTCTTAACAAACTAAACTAAATGACATGTAGGAAGTCACAAATGGAATTAGGAATTCAAAACTAGTTCTAATGTGCCAGATCACAGTACCTATGATGATGTCTTTCTGCAGTACCCATTTTTTATCCAAGACTGTTACTTGCAGCAATCTTTTTATAATTTTCAGACAGCCTGAACCTTGGGAATAGTTCCAAAGCCCCCAAAACAATTCAAGCCTTTTCTTTTATTTGCAGCAATGAGAAAGAGTTCATAAGTGCCTTTCGATCCAGATGAAGTCATGTATCATCTCTGGTAGTCTTCCTATATATATATGCTCTTTATCTTAATGTTAGGTAAATCCCTTCAATACATTGTCCTGTTGTCAAGGTTCAGGGTTAGACTGGCTGTTAAATGAATGACAGATGTTCTCTATTAACCTCTCTCCCTTCCCAAGGGGGAAGAGAAAGAGAATAAGGGAGAGAGACCTAGGGATTGAAAAAGAGAACTAAAACAGCCTTGATGAAAAAAAAAACTCATAAAATGCAATATAGACAAATATATACAAAACCAATATTGAACCCAATCCACCTGATGGCAGTTGTGTCACCATTACCACTGAGGCTGCAAAGCAGGAACTGCGGAAGTCTCAGACTGGACTCAGCAGCAGATGGGAACCAGATTCCAAAACTGTATTCTGGAATTGGAATTAAGAACACACAAATTGGGATTAAAGACAGAATGGACAGAGTCCTCCTCAGATGATGACCATTGAAAAAGAGAGCTTGACCCTCAAGACAGCTCAGCATTATACTGAATATGATATATATGGGATGCCATACCTTGTTGGTCAGTTTAGGGTCACCTGTTCTGTCTGCTCCTCTTTGCAGCTGTGACCTTTTATAGCACCACAATATGGTACACAGGATTTAGTAGTGATCTTGGTCTGCACAAATTCAAGTATAAGCAAGAGCCTTTCTGCAAGCCAATCCTTGGTAGTATCTATAATCTTCAAGCATTATCACTGCTAGAAATAAACACTGTCTGCAAACATAAGCTGTTAACTTCAGAAAGTGCAGTTAGTCAGAAGGGACTGAGCTTAAAAGTAAAATCACTGAGCAGAATTAGTTCTGTCCTAGCTCAAACCAGGACACCTGCAAAAATTAGTAAATAGCATCTGACAGATGTCAGAGAACATCTGACAGATGAGAGATTACCTTCACACATCTCTGCATGGTTTTTAGACAAATACAGAAGGCTGAAACACAAGGAAGTTTAGAAAGTATGTTTTCATTCATGAGAAAAATTCAAGATTTGCTTTAGTTATGAAACTTGTCATGGAAAATAAAACCAAAATGATTTGTAATTTAAGTTAAAAGATTCAATGAGATTTCCTGGAATAACATTCAAAGTATTTCATTATGAACTAAAAAAACCCCAAACAAACAAAACCAAACCCCAAAAACTTCAACCTTTAGTTGCAGCTTGAGATATCTAAGCTTCATTTAAAAAGCCACAACGTGATCTTACTAAACATCCTGGCCTTTAGCAGTTTGCTAACCCTGTTTCCCAAATTATAATGAACTGTTTACCAAGCTCCTGAATTTCATTTTAATTGTACTATATCTAGCCATGCTTTCAAAATGCTACATGAGGAATAAACATACACTTTAACTGTCTCCTACCATAAAATTATCCAGTCCCTGAATTCTCAAGAAAGTTGAGTTAACAAGACAGGTGACTAAGTAGAGGGAAAAAAACATACTTGCAAAAAACAAAACCAACCAACCAAACAAACAAAAAAATCAAAACAAACAAAACCAAAACCAAAAGCAAACAAACAAACTTTTCTGTCTTTAGATTTACTTGTTTACATTGCAAACAATTGAGTACTCCCTGGCTGCTGGACAGAAATCCAAAGCATGGTTTTTCTTACAGGATATAACACCTGTAACTTCAATGAGTAAATCCAACTTATAGTTGCAGTTGAAAAGAATGCATCTTCTGAAGTTTCCATCCTGTTGCTATAGAAGTTTTTTTGATATTTTGAGCAGACTAGTCTCTGCAAAACAAGACATTTCCTCATCATGGGACTATAGAAATTAATCCCCAGGAAAAGGGATTCTAAATTAAACAAGCTGCCAGCTATATGAATTTGTTTAAGTTTCTACAGATACATGGCATACATTTTTAAGAAAGCTCTGTGTCACAGTCACATTTATCCCAGGCTTTTTGCCATTGGTACTGCCAGATATTATTCTACTTTGATTACTTCTTGCTCACAGAACTGTGGAGGGAGGATACTCCAAACTCTAACCACCAACCAAAGCTGCTTGGAAAAGGTATATCCATGGTTGTAATCCTCAGTAATTCAGTACTCTTCCTAGGAACAGTAAAAGATTATAAATTCTGCACACACGTCAGATCTCCTTAAGACCATCCCCTTTTACAGGGGGAAACATTCTCCCTACTGGAAGAAAGACATTTTAAATGATTGTGTTGCATTAAAACACTCCAAGACCATGCAAAATGCATCACTTAAGTTCAAGCTTAAGTGATCAGATGCTGACACCAGCAATCATCTAAACATTTAGCAACAAATTGTGCCTCTCTACACAAGAAATGCCTAAACCAGCTTAGTCAAGTGGTTGTTAAGATACCATACCATTCTTAGAGGCCTTGCAATCCTCCAGGCATATGCAGAAGTACAATGCTTGTACAGATTCCAAGTCTCAAAGAGGTAACAAGCATTTCTGACTTCTTCATGTAAATGTGGATTACACAAAGAAGAATTAAGCATAAGTTAATCCTGCCATTTATTTACCAAAGGGATATACTGCTCAGGACCAGTTTTGAAAGATCACACAGAACTTTGAATGATGATGATGTCTCTTCAGGGTTTAAAGCTCTTGGAAGCCTCTGCTCTCATTGTATCAAAATAGGTATCATTCAGAATCCAGAAGTGAATTAATGGCCTCGATCCCTTAAAAGAAACTTAAAATAAGGTCCTCTAAACTGTTATTTTGCATTTTGAACAGTGTTCTTTCAACAGACCCGCAACTGAGAAAACAGGTTCCAACTTAAAATTGGAGGCTTTTATGGAGGTAAAAGTGGAGAAATGACAGAAGATAAACAGAAGTAAAATGCAGCTTCCCATCCACATTAGAGACACTAGGATCTCAAAATTAGGAGGAAAAAGAACTCCACAAGGGGAGCAAATGAAGAAGGATTTGAAAAAGATTTGCCTCTGGGGTAGCAAAATCAAATTCTTCATTTCAGAAATCAAATTCTCCATTCATTAAACAAGTAGAAAGTAGAATACAATAGGATCCATAGAAGATGTCTGCACAATATCTATCTTCACAGTGAAACAGGCTAGAGCTAACCCTCAGTTTTAGCTGGGATCGTGTGGAAAACAGAGACACACATAGCAGTAGGAAAGAAATAACAAGCCAGTTAAATTCTTGTTGCTCAGTTTGGGATGCATTCAAGAACATGCAATACATGGTCATCTGTCTGAACATTAAGGAACTGCATCATTTCAATCAGGAGATGTGAGATATTTTTATGAAGAAAGAATTGAGTAGTTCCAGCTTGTTGACTATAATCCAGAAATTGTCCAGAGTCTTGACCAAAGCTCCCCTCCCTTATCTGCTGATTGTACATCATCTATTAATCATGTGTTTCATGCTGCTGGCTTGCTTTCAGCACAAGGACATATGCCATGAGCTTCCTATTAGCACGACACAGACAGTAGCAGCACTTGTGAATCAACATGATGGATTACTCCAGGAAACGAGACAATTCTGATTGCAGCATTAGGCATCACAAAAAAAGGAAGTCTCCTATTCTTCTGTCAGCATATCACTGATGTTTCAATTTTTCCTTTGAAAAAGAATTTTTTATATATATATATTTGGGTATTATATATTTGGGAAACATTTTAATGAATCAGATCATTTCTGCTAGTATCTTGCATTGTTATTTCACGTTTATCTACCTGCAGCAGGTTACTGCCTTTCTACTTATCTGTAAAAGAGTTAGTTTAAATTAGTTTAATCCACATGTAGTGAAATACACCGTTATTTATACTATACAAAATTAACATTACAGTACAAAATGAGTACTCTTTGAGCAAAAAAAGAATTAGAAAACATGTAGATTTCACAGTAAAGAATATTTAGTATAATATAGTTTACAAACATCATTTTAAACCTGACAGCATTATAGCATCCTTTAGAAAGAGAAAACTTATTTTTCAACTACGGTTTAATCAGCACTGACTTTCATGGATACAAGGTCATGCAGGAACCATTAAGTGTTTTTGTTGTTTTGCTTGTTTGGGTTTGTTTGTTTAAGAGCAAAGAAACCTACAGAAAAATATTCACAGCATTTTAGCAAATTCAACTGTAACATGCATTCTGTTCAGAAAGCTGTATCTTATTTTTCATTTTCCTTATAACCTTCCTAAAGGTTAGGACTTGAAATCAAAATGGATAATTATGGAAGCATATTACAAGCTTTACTTGCCAGAGATTACTCTCCCTTAAAAAGAAAACTAAAATTGTGGGTGTTATAGGTCTGGTGATTCAATGCAATATGTAAAGCATAGCAAGGAAAGTAAAAATAGAACTACCTGAAAGTTTGTGCTAAAGCTGATTTTAACTTTCTCATTCTTTCTCACAAGGCACATGAACAGTATCTTTAGACTGAAGTAAATATCAGAATAATACAGAGGATGGGAAATAGCACTGGATTAATCAATATGACACAGTATTTTTCTAGACCTATGAAATAACCTGAGAGCAAAATGTGAAACAATTCCAACAAAGTCAGGGGATTTTGAATAAGCTTCTCAAATGAAGCTAACTAGAGGAAGAAAGACCAAAGTTTCCTCTGTTTCCAGACCAATACACTTACTCTGAACCAGCACAAGAGAGAACAGCAAGCCACAGGAAAGACGTTCATCATTTACATTTTCTACCCTAGAAATTTCATCATCTGATACATACCTATTTTAGACAATTCAGTCAGTGAAGAGGGATGTACAAAGATGACGGCAAGAACGTTCAGAGCTACATGGCCAGCATTTGGCCATTTCTTTGCCAAAAGGCTCTGGAACAGATCTTTATTCTCTCTTAACAGTAGTATTGTGCGCAAGCTGCTTTCACAGTAACTGTTCTTTCTGTGCAGTGCTTGCAGAGCACCTTTGTTTCTCATTCTGTCCTTTTTGAGACCAGACATCAAAAAGCTAAGACTCATACTACTACTATACTCTGAAATCAATAGCTATACCAACAGAAGAATGATATATTACAGATAAGATGTGCCACTAGCTATTTATACTTACACAATCAAAAAAACCCACAGTGCTTCCATTTAAAATATATATCTAAATTAAATTTGATCAGATTCCTTAGGAGAAACACAACAAACTTAAAAGGCTTTACAAAGCAACAATGTCTTTCATTAACAGTAAAAGGACCGTACAAGTGTTATTAACTGTAAAATTACATTCTAGTTGCTCTTTCAATACCATGCCAACATCATGGCATTCCATGAGGCAGAAAAATAACAAGAAATCACACACAACTATATATTATGTACAACCCCCACAATGTTAGGGAGGAATCAAACTGTCACAAAGTAAGTCCAAATGTCCTACTGCATACATCCTGAATTACTCTGTTGTTTGTTTCTTTCCTTTGTAAATAAAAGGACACAGACTGAATGGAAAGGTGCTGATGCCTATCTGGACCACACGTTACTTGCTATGTGCAACATACTTACCAAGTTGCAAAGCAAATTTCTCTGTTTCTTCTGAGGAAGCATTATATTGCACTAAAATCCTGACCTATTTTGTAATCAATACACTAGTTTTAGTTGAAAATATGGATCCAATCACCTTCAGTGTATCTTTAAATGTTTTTATATTGGTATTACCTGCATTGCAGATTTCTGTAAGATCCAAAGAAAACACAGCATCATTTAAAGAAGATCCATTTATATATAGCTGGAGCCTCACACTGAACATGGCATGAACTACTTCTAAACTATCCAAACTGACTAAATCAGAAGTGAACCTCTTGATGAAGTGCAGCACTGGAAGGAATCCATCCTGCACAATTCCTTCACTTCAGAAATGTGTTTCATGAGTGCCAGTTTAATGGCCTTTTCAGAGCAGTTGCAATAACTGACTTCAGTAAATAAACCTGGAAATTGAGCCAGGTGCTTTATTTTCTGTATCTATTTTCTTCCACCGTATGTACACATAAAAAAAAGTGCACCAATTATTGAAACACAAGAATTATCTTCAGCCTCACACGTACCCAGTCATAAGAACCATTACAAAGTGCCGCAGTGTGGTGGTTCAAGATGTGCTGCATAGCTGGTCTACCTATGAATGAGGCAAGAAAGAAAAACCTGAACTGGGTACCCCATTTAGTTCACAAAAACATCCTTGACAGTTATCAACCACAAGAGGCCTAATTCCAGCATGTGGGTTTTGTTTGGTTAGTTGATTGGTTGGGATTTATTTTTTCATATGTTAAAGACTTATCATAGAATCATAGAATCATAGAATAGGCTGGGTTGGAAGGGACCTCAGAGATCATCGAGTCCAACCCTTGATCAATTACCGCCACAGTCACTAGACCATGGCACTGAGTGCCACATCAAGTCTCTTTTTAAATGTCTCCAGAGATGAAGAGTCCACCACCTCCCCAGGCAGCTCGTTCCAATGTCTGATCACCCTTTCTGTGAAAAATTTCTAATATCCAGTCTGAACTTCCCCCGGCACAATTTAAGACCATGCCCTCTTGTCTTACTGAGAGTTGCCTGGGAAAACTTGCTGATCCAGATTATCAAAGGATGAAAAGGAAAACCATTTCACCACTAAAGAGCATGAAATTTCCTGCCAGACTAAGAGCAGTGAGTAGCCAATCATCATGAAGCCAGGTTAGAGTAAACCATGTCATCAAAAAGAGAATACTTGAGCTTTCAAACACTTCTAGGTGACAACTATTTTCATTTTAAGTACAGTCAAATTTTTTTTTTCCTTCCAACAGCAGCATTTCCTTAATACTAGACAATTGAGGATATTAGCTACTTATGAGTCAATCTGATTTGTGCCTTGTATCAATTCGTCATGTATCCCTTTAATTAGAAAAATCAGATGTGTCATGTCCTAACAACAGACGCTGTAGCATCAGCTATTTTGTAGATATTTTCTTGAATTCGATTAATGTTAATAACATTAATATACTATAATCGCCTGTCTCCTTGAATGGAGTGTTTCCAAAATACTTTTGTAAATACTATTTTAGAAACAAAAGCTTTCAGTCAAATTTTCAAGTTAAGAAATGTTTCTAAAATTGGATTATTTCAGAAACATCACCATGAACCCTCTAATTTGACCTAGCACTCCAGCACTTTAATATTATGTCAGCTCACTGATCCCCAAGACAGCTGGACCAAAAAGTAAATAGCCTAACAAATTGCTGAGTATCAAATTCCTCAAAGTTCTCTTCAGGTGTCTGGCATTTAAACACACATGGACTATCAGGGGCAGAGAAGATGCAAGCTACCATAAACCCAGTCAAAATTTCTATTGCGGAAATCAAGGCCTTCATAATGTCTAACAGGTTTTACCACTTCTATCACCATATTCTTGTAAGTGCTCACCTAAAAATATAACTTACAGCACAAATAAAACTTTCCTTGTTTCTCTTTAACAATTCCCAATGGTAAAATTTCACAAGAAAAAAGCCACCCTCACAGAAGACTCCAAATTATAACAGTCTGACTTCAACTAGTGGTTAGAAAGAAGAAAAAAGAAAATAAATCTTACCTATATACTAGAAGAAAAATTGCCTCCATTGACAAGAAGGTTTGATCTTGTACAAGGCACTTTTTAAACTGTCTTGGAGGTGAGTTTCAGACAGTTTCCATCCTTACAGACACTGAGGACAGATGGTTTAAATCTGCACCATTTCACTGAGCTACTGAAAAAAATGCAAATTTATTCAAAGGATCCAGGTTTGTGTCTTCCTTTTCCTACAAAATGTAAGCACAAGGGATAGAAAAATGCTTGATAAATAATTTGAGTGAGATGTAATTGCGAACTAGAATATTCCAGTAAGCAAGCAGCTTTATGAATTCCTATAGAATCAGTATGTTGTTTACTTTCCACAGGACCCAGATAAGCACCAAAAGGAAATCTGTCCCAGCTGATACAAATACAGTCAGGGGGTGGGCAAAGCATTAGCACATTACTAGAAGAGCTCCAGACATTTCCTTGATCTTCAGAAAGACCATGCATATTGATAACGACTTCAGAATCAGAAATGGGCATCGCATCTCTCTTATTTCTTTAGGAGCCCAGTCACTGTACAGCCTATGAAAAGGAACAGACAAGAGTTAATTGTACTTTATTAACTGAAAATTGGAACAACGATATTGTATTCTGTCAATTTCCTCAAGAGAATTATTAGTAGAACATTCCTTACAAGTTGCTTCAAAACAGGACTATAAATGGCAGCATGGTCTTTTGAATAGTATAGGTCCCATCATGGCCAACTTTTACACTAGAGCATCTTATATAAAAAATGTAATCCAATTCTAGTTTTAGAATAGCTAGTGATTAAAAAAAAAAAAGGATCAATGCTTAGTAGTTTCTGTGATGACTAATAACTCTTTCCATGGGAAATGACAATTTAAAGTAAAGCAAAATTTACATGTGTAACACTAAATCCCAAGTACTGTGTATTTTTTTTTTGTTTTCTCTGGAAATGCTTATGTACTGGTCAAGTTCATTCTTAATGCTCTTTCCACTGATACTTTTTATCTTTCACCATGAGGCATGCTTTCCATCGCTGTCTCAGCTTTATGAACCTGTCTCAATTTATTGGCATCTTTCTTGAGCTAGTGACTCCAAAACTGAGCACACTATTCTACTTTGATTATAAAAGTGACAAATGTGAAGAAAATAATGTCTTTAATTTAGATTTTCTGTTTCAACACCTGAAAATATATTATCCTTTGGCCATAACATTACCTTAGCAGTACACATTCAACTGACAATGGATCAACACCAGTATAATTTTGTAAACGGTATTCAGCATTCCCCCACATAGCTCTGTCACTGCACTATCACTTTTAATCATTTTATGCTTCCTTCCTGGTCACTGAGAAAAGTGTCCCAAATAACAGTGTGAAAAACCTGTTACTGGCCCAAATATTGTTAAACTACTAACTGACTTAAGAATTCACTTTATTCAAGGTCCACAATGTGACTTAGTATCCATCCATTTTCTCAACCAAAATCTTAAAACACGTGCTTAAAGGAATTTATCACATAAAACACCATTGCCTGTATCAGACAATCAAAATCCCATTAAAAACTATACCAAGATAACTGGGCAAGACTTATGCTCCATCAAGCCTTTTCTGGAGTCATACTTCCCACTTTCAGGTCTTCATTATTCAAGTCTTTTCTCAATCATTCCATTATTTTTCATGGACTGAAGGAAAGATGAAAACTCTGAAACTGACTCATAACACCCACAAAATGTGTTAATTTTCTTCTGATCTCTTGAAAGAAAAGTTTTAGTTTTTCGAAAAAAGAATAAAATGCCAATTTTGAAGATCAACTTAAGGCACTACTTGGAAAGAAATCTTTGAAAGTTACATGGTTTTAATGCCTTTCTGGTTTTTGTAACATTTGTTACGTTCATTCAGTTAGTTGCCATACAATGTTTTTATGTATCCTTAACATATTTGCATTCCATGGATTAACTGCATCATCAATCACAAGTGTGATACAGATGTTTAATTTAGTTCATCCTCAACTGAGCTTTGGTAATTGCACACATCTATTCCATTTCAGTACAACATAACACGTTAGTTTTGGTATTTCAAGTGCATTAATTCAACACCATTATTGGACTATACCCATTTAACCAAAATCTTCCACCCTAAAGTGGGGTTTTTTAATGTGTTTTTTTTTTCCTATCATCTTTTTCTTCCCATCATTACAGAGCTGCAACAAACCTCTCCCTAAAGTAGGGCTGTTTGTTTTCAAAAGTAAAAGAAGATATTCTATATCAAGTGTGGCATTACAATTTCCTATATTATTCACTGAATATTTGATAAATCTCTCAGTTTTTATTCTATATACCTCAAATTTAGTTAGATCTAATTTTATCTTCTAATTCTTTTGATCACATTTCTGATGTGAGCAGAATCCTGTCAAATGCTTTTTACCAAGCTCTGACGGAGTCTTTATTTTCAGTTTGGATAAGGTCCAAATCAACATTTTCTGATCAGATATATTCAGCATGCAATTGTCATCTAGGATACTGAGACATTTTGAAACTACTTTCAAATTAATAGAATGCAGGTTTTAGCATGAAAACTTCATGTAAAAATTTCCATGATCTCAACAGTGAAGTATATTTTTTTTTACTTGCTACCTATAAAAACTCTTACAGGACTGTCATTCTGTTCTTATGACTGATCATTATAAAGTAGACACCCACTGTTACCATTTTGCATTACATTTCTTGCAAGATTCATCTATTGTCACTGGAATCTTCCCAAGCTGTTGGTAATTCGAGCAGCTAAAACTGTATTTGGCATAAAGCATCATTCTCTTCCCCTCCTGTCACATCAGTCTTCCCCAATATGCTAAATATCAAATCATGAGAGTTGTGCCACTGGGCTTCAGTGTTGCCATCATGGTATTATGTTTGTTAGTTTTCCATCTCAGTTGCTGAGCAACTTTTAGAATATCCTATGAATCATCTCCCATGATAATGCAATAATAGCTTTACATTAGCATGAAACCATGCTTGTTTAATTCACATTTTAACTTTATAGCCCTCACCTTCACTTTATTACTATTTAAAAAAAGAAATATGTCTGAAACATTGGTATGGGCCTGGAAATTTTCTACTCTATGGGCCTACTGCAACATTCCTTCCAATATATTCTATTTTGCTAAAAATCTGCAACCATTTCATTGAGATTGAATTTACATCCCTTGTCCTTCTGTCCTAAAGAGCATTTATCAGACCACTAATAAAGTCTCCTCTTCTAAACAGATGCTTAGGCTGGAGAGGAGGCAAACTACAATTGACATAAGTTTCCTTTAAGAAGCTTTGATTTTATGCAACTGAATATCTTTATTCTTGCAAATAATTTCTTTGTTAGGACTTTACACATATCTGTCTAAAGATCTGTTTAAATCTTAGATTATTTTTTTCACTGAATAATTTTGCATACCGTATTTTAGGACCTTTTTGTGTCAACAAGCATATATTTTTTTTTCCTTTGGCACAGAATTTCATTAGGTGTTAAAAGAAAAAAAAAGAAAAAAAAAAAAAAAAAAAAAAATTCAGGGCTTCTTTCCTTACTGCATTTGCAGCTTCCAGCTTAGATCTTGAAGCTATTTCTCTCCAAACAGCTACCAGATATCTCTTTCTGTACATGTTAGCAACATAAATATGAAAAAAAACCCCAACCTCTATTGATTTACAACACAGAAAATTAGGGATGAGTGTAGTAAAGCTTTCTAATAGAATTCTGTCAATCATTTCCAAGCACTACTTTCTCATTATGTGTTTGCTGAAACTATATGATGGAATTCTGCTGGTGACATTTGAGTGATAGTGACTTTGATTTCAAAGGAAATGTTTCAGGTTCATTTCATTACCTTGGAAAAGTAAAAGCAAATTTGCCTTATAAAAAGCAATTACTTCTTCGCTGACCAGTGCACAATAGCAATATAAAAAAAGATTTCTCATTCCACTATTCAAATCCTAAACTAGCAAACTAGTGTTTGATCTTGCTTTAAACCAATTTTACCTTGTTTGAATTGCAAAACCATTTAATCTTCATAAAGTAGGTTATTATAATGGAGATCATATTTTATTGGTACAGTACACCAGCCTGGGACAAATAGGGTTTATTTTGTGTTGTGGGAACTTTTTTTTTTTTTTTTTTTTTTCTCTGTGTGTGTGTGTGTGTGTAGTTTGCTGTTTTAGTTTGTTTTTTATCTAAGGAACAAATGCTTAGAACTGGAAGAATACCCACACCTTGTAGATATGCAGGATTGTATTTTGAAGCTTCTTACAAATACCTACAATAAAAAATATTTAAACTATAATAAACAAATGCATATATTCATGCTGTATGCATCATGCAAGCAAGAACTTTTTGAATGTTATACAAAACACATGTTTAACCACACATGGAGAACTCTGTATTTTCTGTTACTTATTAGTCATGTTTACCAATTTAGTTATAGAATTTCCTTGAAGTTGTCAACACGAGTTTACAGAGCGTCATCACAGTATAGCAGAGCAACTTCTATTTTAAAGTCACTTTGAAAAATAAATAGATCGATATGCAATTATAAGCATCAGCAACAGGCGTTTCATTCAGCAAGTCTAACAATTAATTAGAAATAATGGAAAGAAAATCACAAGAAGTTGCCATATTTTCTGATCATAACTTAGAAAGTGACTAAAATAAAATCCCTACTTATCTCTGTAATACAGCATGTCCAGACATATAAATCATAGATAAGAACCACAATTCCAGAGCTGTTTAAGGTCCTCTACTCAAAATAATCTAAAATCAAAATGCATATACTGAAAACAAAATGAAGTGGAGAAACTATGAAATCAATGGTAATATAAACTAGAAATCCCAGAAAAAGCATGAGAAGAGGAGCAACATGAAATATCTTAAGCTAAAGGCAAAGCAGTCAATTTGTGCATTTGAGTGCAAGAAGTGTATCAACACGTTAGCAACTGGAAGAGCAAAGATTTTAAAAGCTAATTACAATATAATTTCTACCTTTAAAAAGTAATGTAGAAAATTCATCTTTTACTTTTTGGAAAGAAAAAAAAAGAAAAAAAGAAGGAGGCATTTAACACAAACAGCCACCTTGCTGTTATGGACTATACAATGCTGTAAATTAATTAATTATTTTGTTGGCATTAATTAATGTTGGAATTGTTGTACTTGTGGAAAAGATTAAGAAGAGAAATCATTTAAGTGCAAAGAATGAAAATATTTGAGACAATCTCCTGAACTGAATAAAGCATCTGTCTCCTGCATGCCTTCTGCACATGATGCATCTAGAGGGGCCATGTTAGGGTTGAGTTTATGATCTGATGACAGATATGGTTAAGTGTTATCTTGAACTCTATATGATGCAATTCATCTTGTTACTAGGCTGGAGTAATTTCCTGGCCACATAGCAACCCTCCTATTAAGAAAAGTTCAGATTATTCTGTTATTGCCTGTGTAAACCAATAAATCTTTTGTTCCCTTGCATGCATATGCAAACCTAAAACATTCTAGGAGCAACAGACTTGTTTACTTCAGAGGGTAAAGAAGTGGATCTTTCTCCCAGTAGATGGCAAATAACTAAATGCAATTTTTCCTGTTTATTCCTCAAAAGACCCAAACGGAATTTTTCTTTTTTTGGCAACTCTAAATAAAAAGATTAGTTCTGAATAAAGTCCTATTCCAAAAAATTGAGAAGTGATGGCACCAGTTCCCTCAGTTATAACTTCTAATTATTTCTAGACAAGATTTTTCTCTAGATAAAAGAAATAATATAGATTTTTGTTATATGAAAATAAAGATTTTTAATTAACATACACAAACCCTTCATGCAATTGCAATTATTTGTAATCAAATACTCTAAAGTAATAAAAGAAGAATGGTGAAATTCATCTTGATTTTTCTGACATAGGTGGTATGCAAGTCAAGAAAGTCCTTTTTGTTTTCACTTAGGACATGGATACAACCTAAGGAAAACATATAAACAGACTCTAAATCTGGGACGGGTGAGATGAGACAAGAACTTAATTATGGCTTCTGCTTTAAGTAGCAGAGCTGAGCTGTCTTACTCATCTGAACAAGCCCATGTACTCTTGCTATGATGTATGAATCTCAGATCCTTCAGTTCAGTTAGTGTCCTACAAGCAACTTCCTATGGTTTGCCTTCCGTCTGAGAGCCTGGGCTAAGACCACTAAAGACTGACTCTAACAACGAGAGTGAGAGTTTGAAAAAGACTGGGAAAACCCTTAAGAATGCATGACCTGAGAAAAAGTAAGCATTTAGTCTGTATGGTATGAACTAGCTATATGCCTTTACATTAAAAATCCAGGAGAATAGGCATGGGATGAGAGGTCTTGAAAGCACAGGCATAGGATGATATGGGATTTCTCATGGCTACAAACAATTTTCCAGTGGTCAACTTCTATTCAACAAAGAATGAAATCTTAGTTGAAACCAATTTTAGCTAAAACAAAGAATCAAAGACATGCAAAACATACCACTTGTCATAAATTCAGATATAAGGAACTGTTGCCAGTGGAGAAAGAGCAAAATAATAGATCATGTTGGTGATCACAGGAAATCAACTTCAAGTGTATCTAAGTTTGAAGAGGAAGAAACCCTCAATGTTACGTCCTTCCAGTAGAAGACTTGGGATGCTTAAAAAAATAGCATAATCCACAGGCAGAAAATTAACACAGAAAATTAGTTTTAATTGACAAAAGGTATATGCACATTTCTATGTACTAAAACTTAACTTAGCTGAAATAGAAAAAAAATATTTTAGCTCATCAGAAAGAGAAAGGAGAAAGCGTACCTCATCAATGTTTTAAAAAGACAACTTTTGAACGTATCAGCTAAGAAATTGGAAGTTCATAATCCAGAATCTGTAGTCAAATCATGAGCAACATAGAGCCATGTAAAGAAAGCAAGCTTAAAAATCTTTCAATTTAAAACAGCATATTATAGATCAACAAATTAGTTTCTTTCCTACAGAGATGCAAACATTCTCTTCCACTGAATGACAGAAATTACAAAGCCAGGAAGAGATGAACACTGTCCTTGAATCTATATAAATGTCAAGTGAAATTGTATATCATCATCATGAAGAGAGAAAACAAATTATGATCCTCAGATATTAATATTAAACGAGGGAAATCATATATTCCTGAAAGAGTGTTGTGTTTAAATCACTGTGTAACATAAAATTAGTCCTGTGAGATTCAAAGTGATTAAAACCACTTTCAAGCTTTAAATATATATCAAAGAAATAGTTAACAGAGCAGACTTGCTACCGAGTGAGGAAGATTCTTCAATTAGAGCAATTTCATTACTTTATTGAAGGAATTAAATCTCCCCATTAAAAAAAATATAATTTCCACCATTTTTCCCTGCTCAACAGCATCCCTATTCTAAGTTGATGTCCCCTCATTTTCTAGAATTTTTTGAGAAATCTGAGCATTTTTCATAATAAAGCTTTTATTTTTTAAATTTTGATCCCTTGTTCTTAGGCAGAATGTCAAACGATTACTAGAAGACAAATGGAAGGCATAATTTTTTTCTGTACCAAAGGCTTTTAAAATTTGTGCTACTTTCCATTATTTCCAAAGAACAACAGAAAAAAATTTACCAGACTATCAAAAATCTCCCTATACACTGTTGTTTTATCAGTGCTATGTCTATGAATAACTTAGCAGAAATTAGTTTTTCATAATGCCATCATTTTTTCTGATTGAAAGTCCTTAATAATTTCACGGGGAAAAAAAAAATAACACCAAAATATACACCACAGAATGGACTAGGAAAAGAATATAAATGATACTCAAAGACTTTATTGTAATAGAACAGAAACAATGACTTCAGCAATAACAGGAACTCTTCCTCCATACAGTAGTATGTTTTAGAAGCTAAAATCAACTACAGATATTTCTATCAAAGAACCTTAATGATGTGTGTAGGTTTCTTATCAGTTAAATAACCCTAAGAGCAATTCCTCTTCATGAAAGATATGTAATTTTCAGCTATGTAAATTATGACACATCCAGCAGCATAAACACTGTAATAGTGTTAGTTGTCAAAAGACATGCTACCAGTTAAAATAAATAAAAGGGAAGAGGTTATAAACACCTAATAAAATTTAAACCCAAAGATGTCAATGACGACAAATCCTTTCACATGTTACCAAAAGCACATGCCTGTAACACTGCAGCAGAAATTGTTACCACCAATAGATCAGTAAAGACTACACATATTCACTGCCTCCTCATGTGTCTATTTCTCTCTATAATCTCAGCCTGGATTAGAAAACATTGTTCTTAACTTTGAGAAAAAAAGAATTTTCACAATTTTTAAACATACACTATATCAAAGTGCTGAGATTCCTGGAATCTCAGCATAGTAAAGTTGCCACACAATTAAATCAGTAGCACAGCAGATGTATTAACCTGCTGCAGCTTGAGTAGAATCAGATGGATGCTCATTAAAATCTAGAGTTGAAAGTTCAAAGGAAGAACTTAGTGAAGTCAAGCTGTCCTCAAGTCTGAAACACTTTTTGATGAGACATAAAGGTGATAAAGTCAAATTCAATCACAGGAAAAAATGAATAATCAAATTAAAAAGGGAGAAGGAAAGGAAAGGAAAAAAAAAAATCACCATATCACAAAGGTAAAGATTAAGGTAAAGCATGCCTTAAAGACTTTTTTTTTTTTTGATTGAATTTAGTGCTTCTAAAGAGGTGTCAGATTGACATCAGCAGAAAGCAAGCCTTTTTGTTCCCTGAACAAGCTCAATACAATCAGCACTAGAAAGCACAAACTCCTGCCACTGACCAGCCACGCAGCTAAACCCAGCTAAACCCAGACCTGTCAGGGGCAACCTCCCTGCAGGGATGAAAGACAAATTCATTTTATGCATTCATTCTCACCTTATTCTCTCCTGCAAGACTGTCAGCTAGTAGTGGTTGGTATGGCCTAGTTTATAGATATCTGTATTGCAAAAGAAAAAGACCATCAGCCGATTTATGCAAGAGATTTGATAATCATCAAACCACTTTACAGGCAAAACAAGATATTTCTGTTGTATTGCCAAATATTGAGAGAATTGTGGATGCAGCCAGTAATTAAAATCTATTAGATCTTACACAGATACACATTTTCTGATGAATTATGTGCTACCTGCCAATTTCAGTCTAGCTGTGATGAAATATTTAAAAGCATCCAGGTAACCGCATCCTTTGATGGCACAAAGGTACCCTCTTCTTCTCTGCAACATGGAAATATGTACCTGTAAACACACTCTAAGCAGTGAGTTTGCCACATATCAGAGAACTCAACCTTCTCAGCGCTTCTGAAAGCACAGAGCTGCATATTCACTTTTGCCTGAGTTGGCCTGAGCACCACCACTGTTTTCTGCATAGCGAGTCTGGAGAGATCTCACAGTCTTGCACACACAGTTATATGCACCAGGAGACTGCTTCAGAAAGTCAGCCTTTTGCTTGTCATCATCCTCTTTCATAAAAGGACAAAAGTACTTGAAAGTACTATGTCAAAATCTGTGGCAGAAATATGCGTTTGCTGTTACCTGATAAAAAAAAATAATCAACCAGACACAACCAACTCAGTTCCACAATACCAGCAAAATAATCCAACATACTCCTATGCAACTCGCTCTCCCTCTCAGTGTGTTAACTACTAGTTGTGCCAAGTATTACACTGGAGCACCTGCTGTCAATGAAATAGTCCTCCCTGGCAATCATCTGGCAGCATTGTGCTGCTTTAAATGGTCATCATCTCCAGTGACCTACTGTGAAAATGGAATGCATTTTCTCTTCTTTCTTGCTTGTTCATACAGAATCACAATGAAATTTAAAAATAATTTATGCGTGCTTCAGGTGCCGTGAATCCAGTTGCTTCCAAACAGGTGTTACAAGCACTGACAGAAACAGAATCCCAGCAATTAGCAGTCAGTCAGAAAAGCCCTGATTGGGTTTTGTCAACAGTCATACTGCAGCTTACAGTGTGTGAGAGCTGTTAAGACCCTACACCACTCTCACTGAAGGAAGCAGAGTAAAAAATTTATCTGATAAAGACATGGTTATCCAACCTTCCAGCATAAACATTTTGTTCATAGTTTGTGGCTCTTACAGATTTTGCAAGGAGATCTTACAAAAGCTACAATCAAACTGGCGCTTATCAGAAAAACATAAATCTTTAATAATTGTTATATAAACATACGAAGCTGAGCTCCAATGTCAGAGAACAGCATTAACCTCTTACATAAGCTCTTTAGTATTTTGAAATAAAACAAGTGATTGCCCAACTATAGTAGATTACCGAGTTACTGATAAATATCACACACTTAGAAATCATCTTACAGACCGGATCATTAATATCTTACTATGAGTTATATTATTACTTATCGATACCCTAGAGAATAGGTAATTTAAAGTGAAAAGTGACAAACAGGATTTTTTATTATACGTAGCCCCTTTTCACTTCAAAGATGTTGAAAACAAATTCCACCTTCTGCAACAAAATCTTCCTTCCCTGCTTCCTGAATTTAGTTATTTAATAACATTGAAAATAAACTGTGATTTTAAAATGCAAAATTTTTACTTCCATTCCAAATAGTTCCAAATATGGAGTGTTTTATGTATAATATTTGAAAACAATCAAGCAGAAAAAAAAGCGCCTTTCATAATATAAAAAGGGTTGTGACACCTTTTGTCCTCCTTTTTACAAAGGAAATACTAAGTGACTGCTGTATGAGTTCCCAACATTTATGTTATTATTTGTAAAAATACACATGGCAACTTAGAATCTGAACACACTTAAATCCGTTTACTATTTGTTTCCTTTATATTTTGTACAGATAATTGGCTTGATTTCTGTTAATTTTCTCATTGACATCCACGTTCATTTGAGGTTTTTGTATCTGATACTGTGTAACTAACTTGCATGCCCTTATCTACCCCCACATTCAGCACTCAAATGTCCCTCTATGGTTTGCTTGAAAGCTCTAGGTACAGCTCTTCACAGCAGTCTGCCACTGCGGAAGGGAAAAACCCAATGCAGGAGGCCCTGTAATGTCTGCTCACATAAGAAAGCCCAAGGGGACCCAGATGGCCAAACAACACTCTCTCACCTTCAAGTCTTTTTTGGACACTACAAAAAATTCTCTCTCTAGATTACTTCAGTGTAAAAATCTGAATTCTTCTCTATTTTCATGCTGAAACATTTGTATTTTCTCCCAGAAGCCTGATCTGAGATGTGATGGACTGCTTTCAATGCAGGCATATAGGGGTGGAGAGAAGGGATAAATCAAATACTAGACAACGTGTATGCAGGCTTAATTTTCCTTATTTCCCCTTGTGTTGTTAATGAAAAGCAAATATGCACCACTAAAAAACATTAAGAGGTCTGGGAGACACATTATGGGCTTAAGTTTACAAAGCGGACAAAAGTCTTCTCAGGATCTAGAAAAGAAACTCAAGATAAGGAACCACTACAGAGGGGGAACTCATCAAAGTCAAGCCTGTTCAAGGTGTGAGAAAAAGAAATACCTCTAAAAATTATTTACTGCATAAACAGGCTACACTGGGGCATAATTAATTCCGAGTATCCTCTGCTGAGGAAGCATGTCTGAAACTAGGCTGTAGGGCTCTTCCAAACAGTTGAGAGCATGAGCAATTCAGACTGTCAGCAGTGGTAAGATCTGTGTTACAACATTTACAAACATATAAATTCAATTTATTATAATAAATTTTAGTGATGGGGTGAAATAAGGATAGATAAATGGCTCTTTACCTCTCCTTTAGTTCTCAATCATGGCTGGAAAGTCCCCATGCATATTCATAAACTCTGATATTGTTTTGCCTGATGTTGACAGTGCTACCAAGCTTTTTTTACTCCTGAGAGGACAAGAGCTCAGAGCATACATAGCTGACACCACCATGATGTAGGGCACAGTCAGACTTGTTTCTGTAACTGGGTCTGAGCTGAGTCATTACTATCATATCCCCTGAGACATGGTGACTATTCACAAGAAGAAGTAGTTCTTAGTTTTAACCGTCACCACAGGTGTTTTAAAGAATCCTATTTTACTTTTTGGTCTGACATGGACTAGGAGCATTGCTGTGGTCCAGTGAAGGATTACTGGTTCTCAGCTGAAGGGAAAACTGAACAGCAATAACTCAGACTACTTTCTACTCAATTGAAAGAGCAGACTTTACGGCACTCATTCTGCAATCATTGATCATATATTATGTTTTCCCCAGGACTCCACTTTGTTTGGTAAATAAGATGGATGATGCTCAAATAGTGAACAAAAAGTATTTTCTTTTAGTCTATCTCTATTATTCAATGTGATGCCACAAGTCTTTAATGTCAGTTTAAAAATCTGCTTTGAATACCTCATCATTAGTTTCTTCTGAAGTTTTTTTTTTTTTTTCTATGAAGCTTTCTGTTTCATCACTTGACTAACAGCCACCAATCAATTTACCATGAGGATGTAAAGTAGTATTTCCTTATCTGCTCTGGAAAACTAAGGCACAAAGAGTATGTTTACTCTGTTATCACAAAGTGACAACAACGCAACAAAGAATCCACAGAATCTAAACAAGCCAGTAGTAGCTTATCTATGACATGTGAATTCACTTTGGACTATTTATCCTGCTGCCCAAACCTAGATATGCACAGCCAACAGTGTGCCCTTGCAGGCAAGGTGGCCAATGGCATCCTGGGATGCCTTAAGAAGAGCATGACCAGCAAGTCGAGGGAGGTTAATCTCCCCCTCTACTCTACGCTGGTGAGGCCTCATATGCAGCGCTTTGTCCACTTCTGGGCTCCCTGGTTCAAGAATGACAAAGAACTGCTGGAGAGGCTCCAGTACAGGGCCACTAAGATGATTAAGAGCCTGAAATACCTAACATATGAGGAAAGGCTGAAAGAGCTGGGTCTGTTTAGAGAAAAGGAGGCTGAGGGCAGATATTATCAATACTTATAAGTATCAATATAATCAATATACTTATAAATATCAATATCAATATAATTATCAATACTTATAAGTAAAGGGTGGGTGTCAGGAAGATGGGGACAAACTCTTCTTTGGGTGTCCACTGACAGGACTTGGGGCAATGGCCATAAACTGGAAAAAAGAAGGTTCAACCTCAACATGAGGAAGTACTTCTTCACTGTGAGGGTAACAGAGCACTGGAACCAGCTGCCCAGAGACGTGGTGGAATCTCCATCTCTGGAGACTTTCAAAAGCTAATGGACTTGTTCCTGTGTGAGCTACTCTAGGTAATCCTGCTCTGGCAGACGATTGAACTAGATGATCTTCAGAGGTCCCTTACAACCCCTACCCATTCTGTGATTCTGTGATTTTAGTTGTCCTCATAATTCATTGTCCTCAAAAATGTAAAGGGTTAACACTCATCTGAGGAGCCTGACTTAAAGTACTTACTTTTTCTGAGTATTTGACATTCTTGGCACTTTGAATGATGCAACCAGTGCCACCTGACTCAATATATGGCAATTTTGCAAAACAGGCCTCTGGATTCAGTAAGTATAATGTCCTGCTCCTCTCTTTTCTTCCTCTCATAGAAACCCTGTGAATAGGAGCACAAAATACAGGTTACTGACAGATAACCATGAGCTAACAGCAAGTCATCTAATTCATGGGAACTTTGTTATCTAATTATACAAATTACATTAAGCAGATATCTATTAGTATATTAAATTATTCACGTTGTCTCCATGTGACAGAGCAGATTTTCCAAGGTGACCTTTAACTGCAGTGGCTTTCCTTTTCACTATACACATTCTGCAACAGATCAAGAAAACATCCTATGTTGAACATCCTCAATCAGCACAATCCAACTGATATCCCCATCATGCATCCTTATAAAGAATAAGGCAACATACGTTTGAGGGGCTGTATATTATGTTTTTATGTATTAACATTTAAGTTAAAGACTGTATCATTATATCTATAGTCAAATAAAGGATTTGCCAAACTCTTTGTATTAGTGTGAATGAGAATGTTATTTGGTATACACATGGGGATTACTTTGGCATACACACACACACACACCCCACTTAGCAAGATAAGAGCTACCCAAGCCACAAGTCTGCATAGTCAAGACCTCTTTCAAAGGAAACAACCATCTGCCTCCTACTAGAATTCTTACAGATCGTAACTTATACATATAGGGATAATATTTGTATATGGTATACAGTAGGTATTTGAAAGTTAGTACTATGAAATATATAATGTTGAAACAGTTCAAGGCAGAACACAGAAAGGGTAAAAGGTGCAACATCAATTTGTGTTTCTTTACAAAACTCTTGCTCCTGAGTGCCTTTCAGTATACATGGCATCCAGTGTTAACACTAATACACACTAGACAAGAATACACATGAAACAATGTCCCAAGCAAGCTCTGACAGAAAGATATTCTTTCAAATCATGTAAGCCATACTGCCTTTTCTAAAACATATATTTTTCTTCTAATACTTCTCCATTTATAAACTAAAGTCCAGAATATGAAAAACATATATTCAGGTCACTCAAGTTGGTAAGGGAACATTTCCTATATTATCATAAAATGAAGGTGATGACTCACTGCGTCAGCTTAAGTACTCTTTAAATTTGTTCTATTGATTACAGCAAAACCAAATTTCATTCAACTATCTGTATTTCCTTGTATTGAATAATGAAAAAAAAAACATTTGGCATATATTTGGGATACAAAACTGCATTTATTACAGTCTCATATTTTATTATGCACTTGATTTGTAAAAGTCTCAAAAATATGGAAAATGCTTTGATCTATTCTTCCATTTTGAAAAGATGTAGATTACATATATATGCAGAATAACTGCTATAGCTGCATTTCTTTTACTAATAAGAATTCAGTGATAAAGGTCAAATGATTTTCCATTCTTGCATGCTTTGTTATTTCTAAAATCATTTTTATCCCAGGGTTTTCTGAGTAATGGTTTAAAAAGACTCTTTAAATATTAAACACACCAAAATATTGATGGATTAAATGAGACCTAGTTTCATAATCATAATGCACAGTGTTTAGTGCACAATGTTTTCTTTGAGCATGCTTAGTACTGGCTTTCAAGAGGATGCCTTGCATTTTAAAACAGACTCAGTTTCATTATTGAGATGTTTTCTCCTTTTGAAAACATTTAGTTACTCAGATATATTTTTTTTAATTTCCCAGATACTAAACCCCTGGTGGGATAATCTCAAACCAATCCATATGGGGAAGGCAGTTTTGCAGATCGACAAATCCTACCATTATTTGATTTGATCTAAGAACAACTTAACTAAAACAACACAAAGTCGTTCAGAATGGTTCTTATGCACATCCTAGTTAATGTAAATGACAGTTCAAAATAATGAAAATTTTGTTATGACCAATAGATGAACCCATTCTGGTATTAAGTAAATCCAGGATTTTCGTACGTATATAGTGCATTCTGATTGGTCACAGGTAATGGTCAGTTTTGTACAAAGGGAAGTGAACTGTTCATAACAACTATGCTGCATGCAGTCCAACTCACACATAGAGTATAAAAAAATGCTGTTAAACAGGCACATGCCATAATCCATGTAAAGTATCTGAGCAATGAAAATCCTCCTCAGAGATATTACATTGAAGAGGGTTTTTATTTCAATATATACATCCAAAATGTTATTTTGAGTTATAAAAATAAAAATAATGAAATCTCAGTGAGTCATATAAGAAAAAAAACTGTACTAACACGGAGCTTTTATTGCCTTTGCAATTAAAGCAAGTCTTTAGTATTTAGACAGCATTAGAGAGACTTAAACCAGAAAATTAATAGGCTACTGAAACATATTCTAAAAAGAAAGAAAAAAGTCTGTCTAATTCAGGAGTCTTATTGTCTTCTAAATGTACAGATATCTCACTGAAGCTACTTTGTGTTTATCTTCTGAACAAACAGTTGGTGAAAAAGACATTTCCTACCTACAAAAATGATCAGATTTTAGTACCAGGCTTTAGGCAGTCAGAGCTCCAAAACTGTCATTATGGAGTAGAGGATATTTTCTTGTGGCAATCATATTTTTAAGGATAGAGGATAAAAAAAAACCACAAGCTTTTGTTTTTTGTTTTGTTTTGGTTTTTCTAATGATTTTTTTCTCTTAAATCCTTCATGGTAGAAGAAAGAGAACACCATTTCACTTTATTTCAAAAATCAAAGAAAAACTATACTTGTAAAGGAGGGGAAATGTATGCCCTGAAAAATCTTCCAGTCAGAAAGTCTGGTTAGCCATTCACTCTTCTGCTGAAATATAATGAACCACTCCACTCACCAAAGAGTAATAATAACCATTGCAATTCACTTATTTTTAAACATCTTTGTTGATACTTTCTGAAAACACTCATAAAACCATGTTTTTCTCCACTATGGAAGGATAATTTCAGAGTTCTATTTACAAATACTTATGACCAGAAAATACCTGCATAGCCTATAGCATTTGCATACTTGAGGAGGAGTAGAAATGGGATCACATAGTGTATCCAAGCAACTATACCTAACAGGATAGGGAAAATCTATTACTATTCTGAATTACCCCTGAATAACAGAATACAGAGTTAAAATTTCATACCAACGAACTGACACATTCAACTTGCAAAGCAAATAAAACCAAGGGCTACAATAAACAACTAAGTTGTTTTCTTTAAATTATGCTCTTGGCCCAGTTATTTTTTTTACACCTGCAAATACCATGGTAACAAAAGTAGAATGGTTTGCAAGTTAGAGAAATTGTTTGGTTCTCCCAACTAGTGACTTTTTGTTCTTGTGACACAGCCTTTCTATGTCACGGATTGTTGTGTTACAAACACAGAAATTATGACTCCTTCACATTTAAACTGGCTGGTTTCTACACAAACAGTATATTGCTACTACTTAACATCCATTATATTGCCACTACTTACCATTTCTCAGAGAATGTCTCCTTAACTAATAATATCAGTCTGCCATTTATTTCAGTTTTTTCACTGATCTCCAGGAACAAACTGCATTCTTGATGTAAATCAACATAATCTTTGTTCAAATTCCAATACAAATGAATGTACCCATCATAGATGCTTTAAGCATACTGTATATGCATTTCAAATTATAGAAGTAAAACTATTGTGACTACCTGATCTGGTCCATAATTTTTTAAGTGGCATATCATACATACTTAGTTTTGGTAGTTCTCCATTAAATCCAATAGTTAAACTACCTTTGGATGTTTCCACTATATTAAAAGACAGACACAGCCAAGATGGCCATACCAGCATCTGACTGACCAATCTGATGACTCACCAGTTGAAATGATTGTATGTATTCTACAGAAACAGTATTTGGTATTGAATCTGCCAGGCCATCTCACATGGAATATGACTCATGATGGGGATCACTGCTTGAACACTATAAATGCAAGCTTAAGAAGGCTCCAGAAAAGTAAATACTATTTTGGACTGGTTTCTTCTTTTATTTGCTCCCCAATTATTACTGTTCTTTCCATCTTTGGAAATCTATTTTATAAATTATCACCAGATTCTTCCTTAGGTTACAGCACGCTGAAGACTGACCAAAATAAGTGCCTCCAAGGCTTCCTTATCACTGACCACATACATAGGATATTTTTAGGAAAATAAACTGGTAAAGCATGAACAATACCTGAAATTTTTGAGCTACGGGTGATAGTAATGCTTTGCTTGTTTTAACTTCAGGGCGCTTCAAATGTCAGTCAGATTTAAAATTCCACAAAAGCAGGAAATATTTTAATATCTTTTTCTTAGTATTCTTAATATACTTTTATTACTTTATCCTATAAAACACTACCCTGTGAAATGCTGATTTGTCTAGATTTTTCAATTTACACATTCAAAATGGGTTAATGTTTCAAATGACATTTTGTACTCTTTATGAGAGGATATGAGAAAAAAAAAATATGAAAAAATCATAACTGCTTCTAACCAAAGGGTAGATAACTGCAAGTTGGTTTTGCAAGAGCCACTACTGTTACTGAAAACAAAATAATGCTAAACTGAAATGGCTCAGAATTAGGTCTTCCACACTGTACATTGTCTTTTCTTCTTTGAAGCAATACAGTTTGTTGATACTTCACCTGTGTTATCTAAACTTTAAATCTATTAAATTAAGAATTAAATAACAGTATCCTGTCAGCGATATACTTCTCACACCATGGGAATAATTCTTCATTTTATTTATCTACCATGAAATTCAAAGCAACTGGATTTTAATTTTGTTACCTACATAAACAGCAAGACTAGTTTTTCATTAATGTGTACACTGGGTCATGAAAATACACCAGTCTTAAAACTTCTTATATTCCTGAACAGAAATTATAATCCACTGCTGTTCGTGACAGCTGGTTACTGTGGGGATGCTGACAGTGCTGGAAACAGAGAATTATTACTCCAGGTGAGAGAAAAAAAACCACAGGATTGGATAAGCTGAAATAAGGGGTAAATATTCTGTTATTTGTGAAAGATCTAGGGAAAAACAAAACAAAACTAAACAAACAAAAAACAAACAAAACAAAACAAAATAAAAAATAGCAGTTGCAGGTGATACATACAGAATTAGTTAATCAGACTCTTTCCTACAAGATTCTTTCCAACAAGAGAATGTTTTTGGCAATGGGTCAAAACATTCACCATCAGGATAAAACTCCATTCAATTCATCCTGCAGGGTTCCAATATTTCATGGTAAGAAATCACTCAAGTTCAAAGACGAATTAATTACATTTAATGTTATGTTAACACTGAGAACAAAACATAATTGTACCTGTAATTCAGACTAGATTAGTATTTCTGCAAAAGATACACCTGTTAAATTGTCCATCTAGTTCATTTCTCTATCTGTATTTACCAGTTCATATAACTAAGTGTATGTGATCATAAAGGAAATCTTAAAAGGACTCATTTTGATCTTGCTCTATTACAATTTTCATAAAACCTCAACAAAACTTCTACTGTCTTTGGTAGAGTAGAGGTAGAGACCATATTCACTGACTCACAACTATATTGTCCAGTCTGATGATCCACCAATCTAGGGTGGTTTTAAAGGTGGTATTTTAAATTCACTGTCACTTTTGAGAAGGTAAGTATCACATAAAAGAACCTAGATTTCCCCAAGGGCGATACAGAAGATCATAAGGCAAATGCATCCATATAATATACGATTTTCCCCACGGCTATAGAGTGGTTGATCACTTGTTTATAATTATTAATCCAGGATATCCACCCTTTGCCTTGTCATATCTCATTTACAATCTGGTTGTTGTCATAGGCAAAGGTTCTGTGTGTCAACATATTCCAGATACATTCTGCATTTCCAGTAAAAAGACATCATCTCTCTATCAAGATGACCAGCAGAGCTCTTAACACCATTCTTTCCTTTACTGGAGTACTTAGGCTGAAAAGATCAGTACCAAAAACTATGTTGAGAAGCTGAAGAACAGAGCTGCCTCTGCTCTTACTTCACTTCCTCTATTCTCATTTTCCCAATTTCTTCTTCCTCCTTAATTTCCAACATCCATCGCAAATGGAAATCCTTTTCAGCAAATAGTACTACCATTCATAGAATTCATTAGAATTACTCAAATAAAGCTCTGCTCAGGTCTGCTTGTATTTGTGTGCTTTTCAGTTCACATATGATCTTAGCACTCAAACTCACTTTTTATTGGATAAAAACAGTGAGAGATAAATAAAAAAACTTTCACTTGTGAGATGTTATGGAGGCAACTTCTTTGTTCCACAACTCTTTATGCTTGTTCTTTTCCTTTTTTTCCCCTCCAAATTCCAATGCCCTGTCCACAATTTTTGTTTCACTTTTTTAACACGTGAAAATAAATAAATGAACTTAGCTTACACTGAAACCATAAGCTGACAGTCTTCCACAAATGAGAAGCTAGGAAGTGCTTTTTAGTGTATATCCACTAAGATCACTCTTTTTACACCATAAAGTGTGTAAGAGCCCATGTGTGAATTACTGTCAGCAGCCCAGAAGTCCCAATTAGACCACCCTCTTCTGCTAGTCATTAGCACTGTGTGTATCATGAGAAAAGTGAAAATATTCAAAAGACTAGTAAATATAGAATGTATTTCAAATATTTTAACATTAGAGTACACATGACTAAACCTAAAATTCAAATTCGTCATTGCCACATGTTGTGTTTGCTGCTATAGTAGACCCCAATATAATCACACCACCTTCCATTCAGTTGTTATAATCACCCAAGACCAACATTACCAGGAAAACTTAGGAAACTAAAAGGGCAGTTAAAGAACGCTAACAGGTTCACTAACAGGAAAAAATGAGTGTTACCATCAAAGACTCTTTGCAGAAGCAGCTATGTTTTTAGACATCTGCCATACATTCAGGGAGCTGTAGCATTTTCTTTCCCAGACACTCTCAAAAAATAAAAGCAAACAAAATCAAGAGAGATAAAATACTCCAGACTATTTTACACAGGCTTCAAGCAATACTATGAGCAAGGAGTCTCTAGAGAGATTAAGATGCTTATACTAATTGTGTTTAACATTTTAACATTTTATAAATAAGCCATAGGGCAACTGAATCATCTTGTGAAATTATGGTGGTTAAGATATATTCTCAAATGTATAAACATTTGAGTTTGGTAAGTTCTTTACTTGTATTGCCTCAGGCACCAATAGGTTTATCCTTTGCATGGCTAGAGTTGGGATTTTCTCAAGATGATGGAAAGCTCATGGCGCCCTTCAAGAAACAAAAAACAACCTGCTTTTGCAAGTTAACTTGTCTAATGAAAAAAAGTCTGCTTTTTTTTTTTTTTTTTGGTGATTGTAGGGAGAAAGATTGATCCCTCGGTAGTGATTAAATTGGGGTGGAAAGACAGGTTAGCAAGGTAGGGGTTACTGAGCACAAATTTGCACTCACTGACAGGTTTGGTTCGTCTTCGCAGACAGAAATCCACTGAGTGTTACAGAGCTCTACCAAGGAACATAATAGTGACCAACAGAGGAGCACAAAACAGAATTATACAAATAGGACAGCAAAAACTTCCTTTGGGACTAGAAGAAAACAGCATCATACAGCCAGAGTAATAAGACAAAACCAAAGAACAGCACTAAAAAAGCACAAAGTTTATTATTATCCACAATTCATGGCCTGTAAGAGTGGTGGTACAACCTCCCCTGCTCTGGGTGGCTCTGCAGAGAGTATCACTCCCAGGCTGCACTACAAGAGGCTCCCAGGCTGCGTTACAACTGCTGCCATTGCTCTTTGTTAGAGACTGCTGAGGCCTGGGGAGAGGAGGTGTGTAGGAAAACTCAGTAAGCCCTGGCTTGCAGCACATTTCATCCTTGTGTAGTCTCCTGAAACCAAAACCAAATTTGGTTCCTGATGTATTTCAACCTTCTGTGATGCCTGGAACCAAAAAAACAATCTCCCTATGAGGGCTGAAGAACAAGTCTGTGAGATAGAGTTGTTCAGCCTCCCTTGACCATATCCACCTCTCCTGAATACTCCAAATAGAGGGGGCCAAGGAGCAACCACACAGTCCCCCCCTGCCCCCAGGAGACTGTTGGCCACAATAGAAAATACCAGCCTAGTTTTGCCCAAAGTTGATCATCTCACAACCCTATAAATACTGATCCAAAGTGAGGCCAATTGGAGCTCTCCACGATCTCAGCAGGCCCAGGTCTCACATCTGCCCTAAGCTGGGATGGCTCTCAGGCTACACCATCCATTTGCTAAAGACTGACAAAGGGAGATATACCATGTCTGCTAATGACCGATGAAGAGATATACCGTCCCTCTGCTAAGACCTGAGTATTTCTCATCTACAGAACTTTTTACAAAATCCTGGAGATGACAGGCTGCCTAATTTATTTTCAGTACATGTAATAATTCCATTTTATTCATAGCTTAACCTCTATAGGTATATAATAGCTTTCTGTGTGTATGCGTGGGATTTGGTTTTTCAGATATTATAGAAATTATTACATTTATCATAATGAAGTGTTTATTCTGATTTAGTATTGGTATATCAATGTTAATGGATTGCTGCTATCTTTTACTGTAAGGTACTGTGTTACACAAAGCACTACACAAAGCTCCAACATCTCATATTCTATCATTTCCCAGTGTCCTTAGCCATAAACCACTGATGAGGTCTTGCAATAGGGGTAGATTTGACCTTATTCTCCGAAGGAGCTTGGAGGGAAAAGGCATCTATTCGGAACCTCATGACTGAATGGAAGGGCTGTCCTTATCCTCTTCCTTCTGCCCATTCGCAGTCCCCATAAAAAGCTCAATAACCTCAGACTGAAATCTTTCTGCTGCTTCTAGGTTCATTAGTACAAATATTATAATTGTATTGCTTGCATTAGTTGCATACAAGTTTACTCATAATAGAATCATGCTACTTTTAGTTATCTTTGATTAATTGCCTTGTAGGAAGTAATGTAGTGACCTTGCCATCAATCGAAACTCATTTAACTTAGTTGATTCTTTTCTATGTTTTACTAATTAGCCAAACCGTTGCTCTTGCTTAATAAACGATATAGCTGCTTTTACCCGAGTGAAGTGCATTCCACTCATTTTTGCAGCAAGTAGAGCCTCGTTAGGGCTCTGCAATAAATAACAAGGGGAAATATTTTCATATGTTTTCACACCCCCTCAACACACAGTTAAGAGAAAGTTAACTAAACAAAGACAATACATATGGTGGATGGAGAACTCAGAAGAGGTACAGTTATGTCATCATCACAAATCTGGAGACTGGTAGCAAATGGGACTTTTCACTGAAAAGGCCAAATAAATAAATAAATAAATAATGTAATATAAACTGTGCCTTTATCAATAAACAAAATATTGCAAGCTCTTTGAAGCAGAAGCAATCATTTATGTGTCTGTATAGCTCCTAGCACGGCAGCCTCAAATGGGCTTGGCAGACCATACTATAATTCAGTTCATCAGTATCAGTAATGATAGAACATGTGGAAACTGCCTGTGAACCAAGGATTTCAAATCACTCAGCTCAGTGAGAGTTCACAATTTCAGCAGACCTTCTATTTTATTTTATTTTTGTCTATATAACTAAAGCAGTTACAGTACAACAGATGCTAAAATATCCTTCCAGCCAAAGAATTTGGGGAGATTTGGTATATAACGTTCCAAAGTATAGAAATACTGCAGGTAGCTGAAGGGATACAAGGTGATTCATGTCCCTCAAAACCATAAGTCACTAGCAGGAGTGATATTAGTCCTATTAAACAGAAAGCAGGGAAAGAATTTTAGTTTGCAGTGAGTTACTTTCTCCACCTTAAGCCCTTTTATCCCCAGTATCAAGAAACATTCCAAATACCAAGAACTTCTGGTCCAGTGCCTGGGTTATTTCCCCAATAGGTCACAGAGTGAAAACTTCTGTAGGCTTGATTCTTCACTTCTCAAGTCAAACCAGGCACAGTCCCAAGAAGCCAAGAAATCTGCAATGTAGAATGCCAGAGACTCCTAACGGATGCCTGTCAGCTCAAGGAACAGGACAGAATTGTGAGTAACACTGAAACAGAGCTTTTGTTTTCACTCAAAGGGGCAAATAATTCATTAGCTGTGCAATCATCGTCTCAAGAAAGCATTCTCTAAAAAGGAGGATCCTATTTAGAAAGATTGGAAGTTGATACTAGTTAGAGCAACAAGGCACCTCACAGTATTTATGAATATGACAAATAATTCTTACACAAAGTTCATTTGCTTGGTTTTACAAACCAGAGAAGGAAATGTGTAGTTGCCATGTTTCATTTACCTTTTTAGGACATACAGCTTCCTCTATGTCACAGGTTTGGTATTAAGTACCCAACAATATAGATTATCTATAAGGGATAATAGCTCCAGTACAATTCATCTCTTCAGAAGCTGGAAGAGAACAAGAAATAGAAGTGGAGTCACAGATGGGGAACTGTATCTTTCAGAGTCATAGGAACAAGTTAGGAGTCATTTATTTTATTATGTTGAGGCTCTATCCAGAACTGAATTCACACCCTGAGCAAGGCATGCCTATCCAACATACTGCCTCTTACTGATTTCTGAAAAAGGATACAGTAGTATAAATATAATCACCTAATGAAATTTTGAACGGAATAAGGGAGAAGTTCAATCTCTATTGAAAGTAAAAAAATCTGTGGAAGTTAAGGCAATGCTTGAGGAATGTTAAACACTGTCCCTAGTGCACCGATAAGTTATCACTTAAATAAGCTAGAATTTAGTCACCAGTAATGACGGAAATCTGAAACAAACTGAATTTCCTATAAAAATTAAAACAATGATTTTTTTTGTGTCTCCCCCACTCATCTATTTAATGCAAAACCAAAATGAATCCAAAGAAGTATACATCCAATACAAAGATAAACAGATTC
The DNA here is from genome assembly GCA_013399075.1 of Chloroceryle aenea. Classification (NCBI taxonomy): domain Eukaryota; kingdom Metazoa; phylum Chordata; class Aves; order Coraciiformes; family Cerylidae; genus Chloroceryle; species Chloroceryle aenea. Next base: position 101,174 of record VWZY01010292.1, read on the forward strand.
TCATCACAGTACTGGTAAGGTCCATAACTGATTGCTGGTTAGACTAATATCATTTAGCACAGGAAGAACTCAGTCAAAAGGTAGAGCTGTATGGTCGAGCTCAAACCTAGGCTGCAGCCAGTACTATTTATTGCCTGCAAGTTGCAATCAAGCATCCTTGCACACTGATATGCTATGGAAGCTGCACTCATTCAGGACATGCTTTAGGATCCTGAATGTACTTCAAGGTCACATCTAACCCAGCTAGCCACTTGCCTCACACCAGTCTGGTCAAAACATGATTCTGAAACACACATCGGTAGTGGCAGACCTCAAGCGCAGGAAAAATCTCCCTGAAGAGAGTAAAATTCAGTGTAAATCTTCTGAGCTTCAGCCACTGTTAACTGCTGAAGAGAGTGGACAAGTTGCTTTTATTTTACGCTGTGTTTTGTTGGTGGTTCCACCCCCCCACCCCCCAGGAGGTACTTCCTCAAAACAACACTGAACGATGACTTTTCCACATAATTCTGGCTAGCTTTGCCAATGGTCCTTCAGGACAACTGCAGGTTCTCCAAGAGCATGCAAAGGAAATTAAACACCTAATGTGTCTTACTCCATTTGAATTTTGTGCAGAAATCTAGCATGCACTCAAATGCTTCTAAAACTGCCTTCAGGCCAGCATAGGTCCACATGGTGCGAAGCAATTACATATCTCTGACACAAGCCAACGATTGTCTAAGAAAAATCCCATATAATGGGAAGAAAAATGTTACTCCTATTGGAGTATCAGTATAATGCATGCTCCTGAGTGATCTGTCTCTGAAAGTGTTCCTTGTTTGCTGTCAGATATTCAGAATACAACTACCTACCTTGAATTAACTGAAGACTATACTGTTTGCTGAACTCTCATTCAAACTAAATAAATCTAAACTCCCTTTCAAAGCTTATTATGTAATACTGTCCTTTTGGAAAAGCTTCCTGATATTTTCTGGTTCTGTGTCCCCTATCCACAATTTGAAAAAAGTTCTCCTGAGTATCTCTGGTCTGTAGAAGATATTATTAGTGAAAAAGTTGCAGTAATTATATGGGTTGTGCTTTGTACTGTAGGGGGAAAGGAGCTTGGTAACACATCAGATAAAACGCAATGCACCTTCTTGTATTTTTTGTGAAGATGGGTTGTGAGCTGGTGAGCCCCCATTCTATTATCGCTTTGTGATATTTTTACTGTTTGCAACAAAAAAAATTACATGTGTGAAAACTCTTTAAAGATGGAATAAGCACTATTACAACAAGTACTACTCATATGGAATGGTATGGATGGTTTGAGAAAGATACTGCAAGAGTAAATGTGTTTAGCTGGGTTAGCAGAGAGCAAGGAAAGCAAATAACATTCCCACACCTGTCTCAAAGGCTCCCTCCCTTCTTACCTTCTCACTACTGTTTGTTAAAGGTAACAGTAGTGGTAAATAACCTTCCACAACAGACTTCCCTGCTTGCCTGAATTGGAGAAGACACACTATTCCTTAGAAGACAAATGCAACAGATATCACTGACCCACAAGTTTCTGCAGAAGCTAGTAAAGGAGGGGACATGACACCTAGAAAATGTGGGATGGACAAATACTCTTATTTACCAGGGTAATGTATTGCTATGGAAAGTTCTTCCTACTCTCATCAGAACAATTCTGTCAATGAGCATATACAAATAAGAGACTCATATCTCTTCCTCAGTGCTTTAAAAAGTACTTTTCCTACATTACCACTGATTTAAATGCATTTGAACATGCTGATAACAAATACACTGTGTACATGTTTCAAATAACTGGCACAGCCAGACCATACGTAGCTAGATATTGTGTCCATTTTCAGAAGCACTTGGTAAAGTACTCCTTTCTAAAAGCATTTGATTTTTTACAGCCATGCTCCCTGACTTCTACAATATTAATAAATGACAAAATTTATATTAAACTGGAACATTTCTTGCTTTCTAAAGTTGTCCTTGTCAACACCAGTCGTTTTTAACATTATAATAAATCTCTTTTATCATCGATGTAAATACATTTGTAATTAGGTATGCTAGTATTTTTCCCTATTAAATTACATAGTTTAAGATTTTTTTTGTTTGCAATGGTGCCTTGAAAATAGCCCTCTTTTTTTTTTTTTTTCTTCAAGAAATTAGGTGTTCTTTGCTAACTGTTCATAAGATAACAGCAATTATTACCTGTAGAGCTTTTTGTTCTTACTAACCCAAAATATCTGTCTTCTGATGCAGCACAGATAAACTGCTGCAGCACAGATAAACTGCTGCTGGGAGTCTATTTAAGTCTGATTTTAAAAAGGAATTGGAAAAATGGAAAAAAACGGGAAACCACAGTAGACTGCACTTTTATGGTAGTTATAAGATGATCTTATCCTCACTGCAGTATAGTCATTATATGGATTATGCTTGAAGTGGGGCAGCAAGGTCTGTTTCAGGACTGCATTATCTGAAGTAGCACAAAACATTTTTTGCCTTTCACTACTGGTGACAAAAAATGTTTAAATTATTTCTTTCTCTATACATACACCTAGATAACATGTCATTTATTTGCATTTACTTAATACTCCAAGGAGATGGTTACTGCAGTTGATTATATGATGATCTACACTGAATATTTTAATAAACCTACAGTCTTAAACAAATCTGTGGGACAGACGTACTAGGATTTAATTACACAGTAACCCTACAAGTCTTTTTGTCTTAGCATATGCAGAGAGTAGTAGAGGGCTAAGATGCAAGTAGGTGTTATATATAAACAGCATCACTAAAATACAAAGATGAGCTATAATACACAGGCATCAATTATATCAGAGATAGAAAAAGACAATAAATAAGCAGCATGGAAATAAATTAAATTATTCTAAATAGCATATGATCAGTAAATCAACAGTGCACTGATTTTATATGTTTAATTTTTTTAAACGACATTTAAATAATAGCTAAGAATATGGATATTTCTAGCTGTTAACTAAATTAACTTTTTTATGGCTATATATTAAAGATGTGAGACCACATGTAAACCCCTCCAATATTGAACTTGGCAAACAATCAGGTTCATAGTATGATCCTGGACATTTTATGTTTACATATAATGTTCAGGTAAGAATAAGGTTGAGACACAGAAATAAGGAATAGATATTTGCAACACCTCAAACAAGTCTCCAAAACCATATGAAAGCCATTTCAGGACACAAGGTTCTAAGCATACCCTTTTGTATTCGAGCTTTGACATACCTTAACTCCTCTGAAAATGCTCTACACATGAAAGCACATTACAGTAAGTCTAAGATGGAGAGAGAGAGGGATGAGCAATTAAGTGAAATTGTTCAGCATGTGGAGTGTGCTCTGGGCCAGTAGCATTCAGGCTTCTTCTTAAATTGCTCTCTGTAATTTTCTGTTGTGTTGCAAGAGACATGTAACTCATCTATGATCATGCTTTAGAGAAATAAGGTGTGCTATAACGGAATTTCTGCATAAGGAGAGAATAGAAGTGCTGACTGAAGAAGTATAGCCAGAAAGAAATTTACATTTACAAAATTATTTTTACTCCCCTAGTAAAAATAGACTTAAAAAAAGCTACCTAATGTAAGCTTGTGATTTAACATTTTTTCATGAGGTGAAAAAAGAAACAAACAAACAAAAAACCCAAACAAACAAAAAAATCCAAACAACAAACCAAAAAAACGCCAACTAGCTATGAACAGAATTCATCAACTTTAGGAGCTGATATTTGGTTTTCTGCAACATTTACTTGAAAGTGTGCTTAAGTTGACAGAAGTCAAATACTATTATCAGATGGCCTATGAGTCACAATGTGCAGCACGACAGGACAGCATATGGGTAGATAAGTTTCAAAAATGAAAACAAAATGAAAAACCACCACACATCAGCATTGCAACAACATGCCAGTAAACAGAGGCTGAAGAGGAAAACTAAAACTGCAATAGATTGTGAAATCAGTACATTTTCATACCACAAGAAGTTGCTCAATTATCTCTGTTATACTCTTTCTACAGATAAAATACTTTAGGTATAGTCAAACTGATACATTGCAGGAACTCTGAAATATTTGAAAATAATTGCTGAAAGAGAAATTTGATGGTACAATGAAGAGGCAGCAACATAGTAAGTAAAATGGAGTCATTTAAAGGGAATCAGACAGAGGTAATCAAACAGTAAGATGATGTTTCTCAAAGCATTCTCCCAGAGAATGTCTGCTTATGGCTTGGATGGCCATAGTCTTCACTGGATAAAAAAATCTTGGGTCACAACAACCCTCCGCAATGCTACAGGCCTGGGGAAGAGTGGCTGAAAAGCTGCCCCATGGGAAAGGACCTGGTGGTGTTGATCAACAGCCAGCTGCATATGAGCCAGCAGTGTGCCCGAGAGGCCAAGAAAGGACAACAGCATTCTGTCTTTTATAAGAAACAGTGTGGCCAGCAGGACCAGGGAAGTGATTTCACCTCTGTACACTGCACTGGGGAGGCCACACCTTGAATACTGGGATTAGTTTTGGGCCCCTCGCTACCAGAAGGACATTGAGGTCCTCAAATTTGTCCAGAGAAGGTCAACAAAGCTGATGAAGGATTTAAAGCAAAAGTCTTATGAGAAGCATCTGAGTGAACTGGGGTTACTTAGCCTGTAAAAAAGGAGCCTGAGGGGAGACCTTATTGCTCTCTACAAATACCCGAAAAGACGTTGTAGAGAGG
>VWZY01010292.1:106607-145579 GCA_013399075.1 Chloroceryle aenea
TAAAGCAAAAGTCTTATGAGAAGCATCTGAGTGAACTGGGGTTACTTAGCCTGTAAAAAAGGAGGCTGAGGGGAGACCTTATTGCTCTCTACAAATACCTGAAAAGAGGTTGTAGAGAGGGGGAGGTCAATCTGTTCACCCAAGTAACAAGTGATAGGACAAGTTGCACCAGGGAATGTTTAGGTTGTATATCAAGAATAATTTATTCACCGACAGGGTTGTAAAGAACTGGAAAGGGCTGCCCAGGGAGGTGGTGAAGCCATCATACCTGGAGGGATTTAAAGAGCACATAGATGTAGTGGTGAGGGATGTGGTTTGATGGTTTAATGGCTGTGCTGGCTTAATGGTTGGATTTGGTGATCTTAAAGATCTCTTCCAACCAAAAATGATTCTACGACTCTATATTATGTTCACTTTCTCTTGCATACAGTCTATATTGTTGCAACACTTTTACCTGATGAACCAAGGAATTCCCTCACTCTAATAGTTTGATTATATTGTTTATTCTCTTGCTGGTTGAAAAAGAAAACATCCACCCAATTCAACCTCTTCAAATTGTTTCAGGACAATTAAGTACCTGAAAATCAGAAACAAGGCTAGAATTTGCAGCATTACTAAAGATGCAATGAGTGTTGACTTTACTGTTGTCTGATACCACTAAAACTTGGGGAGCTGAAGGATACCATCCTGTCTCAAAACTCTCGTTCTCGCATAGACACATACGAGAGCAAAATTATGAAAATAAACTCTCACATGGTCTGTGATGCTTTCCCTGCTGACAGACTGGCAAATACTTATTTTGAAACAGGGATAACTGTATGCAGTGCTAGCCCTTCTGTATCACAGACAAGCATGGAGATTGTTCATGAGAGTCAAGGGAATCTGTTCTCAATTCATATTCTAAACTAAGTTTTGTAGCCTAAGAATAAACCAGGGAAAAAGGACAATAACTTGGCAGATAAATTTACTGCTCATTATCTGGAGTTTTTACAGACTCTTATACTTTATTCCCTAAAGAATACAGGATCACATACACAGCCCAAAATATCTGCAGTTTCAGCCTCACAAAAGATGGAGATGCCACCTAATCATACCTGGAATGAACAAATGCACTTGCCATATAATGCTATAATGAAAAAGAAAAGTATATCATAAAAATAAATTACGTGACTACTAACTGTTAAGTGCCATCTTTCATTAAATCCAAACCTAATGTGTCACAATGTCCTATACCACACACAGAAGCACCCAGTACAGCACAGTGAGCAGAGTTGCCTGCAGTCAACATAAAAAAATCTGGCAAAAGGGAAAGGCTGAAATCAGATGGATCCTCAAATCGTGCTTCACCAATGGCTGAGGAGAGGCTTCATTTGCAGTATGATGTCTGAAGTGCCTCCCTGAAAGCAGCCTCTCTCCAAAAAAACTAAGCAAGACATGTCAAAACCAACCAAAAACCAGCTAAATGAGAAGGAGGTTTATTAAGCACTCTTCTGGCCAAAGCCTCTATAGATAAAATGATCACACAGATGAATATAGAATATAAAAACATATTTTCTTTCTCTGCTGAAGAATTTACTCCTGTCTCTCTCATCAGGAAAAGAAAATCACGACTACACAGTTATAAGATGTCACTGGTTGGAGACAATTGTACTGCAATCATCCTACTGCACGAGACAGAAAGTTAGAATTTATGAGCTACAGGAAAAAAAAGTGGTCAGGACATTTATCTGCATGTATGAACATCTCAGCCTCTAGTAAAAATTATTTTTCAGAGAGCAACCACTGGAAGAGTAATAGTATCCCAGATGTTTGATTTCAGGGACAACCCCTCTGCTTTGAGACTCACTCCTGGCTACAGTCACAGTTCCTCCTGACTGTACTTGTCCACAACACACTCTTCAACCTTTCCTTCAAGATGAAGGTGGAAAAAGTAGGGTTTGTAAATGAAAGAATAGTTTTCACTTAAGTAATATCAAGAGGTCAGCAGGGTGTTAGGGATTGCAGAGGCTACATACCAAGGCAGTTTCTCTCATACTTCATTTCACAGCTGAATTGAATTTTCTAATTACAATGTTTTTGTAGGGAATAAACTACAAAGAAATCCTGTCTCAAGCTCATTTTTAGATAACTGTGTTACTTGACTCTAGCAATGCAACTCCGATATTTTTTTTTAGTCTGCATTGTACATGGTAAACACAAATGACTAAAAGTCAAGATAGCCAGGCCCTCATATACCATTTTCCCACAGATATGGAAAAGTCTTTCATATGAATTTGAGCAATACGAAGATAAGCTGGTAATGCTTGAGCAATGTTGCACTGTATTTATAGGCAGTTCTTGAACAATGAGATCTCAGAGATGCTATTATTATCTTTACTTTCCAATAACCTAGCTCCATTATTCATCTAATGTGAGTGGATCATTTTCATTAATTCATTTGCATCACAAATCTAAATCTTATCTAGTTAAAGGTTTCATATCACTTTTGTATGATTATAATATTTCCTAAAACAAAACAAATTTGTCTCCTGTTTTGAATTACAAAAGTAATATATTCAGCCTACAAATTTCAAATGAGTGTAGTTTTCAATAACCTGAGATAGTAATTTTGAAAATCTCTTCTTAAAGGATTTGCACATTTAAAGACAATTCCCAGTCAAATCAAATGGTTTTGTTTGCAGCAATAGTAGTGACACAATTTCATGCTGTATTAGGTGCCGTCTTTGCAAGTGTTTGTAGGCTATTCCTTATACTACCACTATTACCCTTTGACAGGGCCTTCTCCAACAGAGAAAGTAATTCAATAATTCCTTGTAAACAAGGGAAAAACAGTATAACTGAGAGTAAGATAGTTACTGAGAGTAAGAAGTTACTATTTAGCAGCTCATTCTTATATTTCACAGTACATACCTTGCATAAACTAGCATATAAAGAAAAAGAATGAACTTGCAGGACATTGAAGATCTGAGCTTCAGAGTTTTAAAGACAGAATAATCATGGGTCTTTGGTATGCTGTGTTTTTATCAAGGAGAAAAAAACCTGTATCAGTTTCCCAGCATTTAGTAGAAGAGCAACCCCCCTCCATATGCTAACCTGTTCCACAAGGGACCTGTAGTTCACTGCCCAAAGGGCTTCAAGTTGCCTCTGCTCCTCCAACTTCTTAAGTTCTGAATTCTTATAGTAAGTTCCCAAGAAAAGCTTTTAAAGCCTCAGTTAGCCATGCACCCAATAGCAAAAGCACTTTTAAAACCCCAGGATTTAAAAAAAGAAAAAAAAGGGCATCACCATTCTCTTACAGCTATGCCAAATAAAACCTGTTAACACTGAACTCATACCTCTGCACAGAAGGTTATTTGTTACAGCACCAAGGCTGCTGTGATAGAACTGACTGACATTTCCATTACAACATATTTTTGCCAAGCTATTAGACAGCAAAGTCACTGCTTAGAACAAACCCAAAAGCCAGAACTCAACAAACAAGTCAGGTGCATTGTCACAAGTCAGGCAACAAGAAAGGGCAAAGCCTGGGCTTGCAAGGAAACAAGACAAGGAAGGCAGGGAAAGGAGCTCACCCCTCTGAATTCCTGGCTCATTCATCTTCCAGCTCTTGTTTGTGAAAACAGCCCCTCAGGATTGGGAGAAAGGAAGAACTGCAGATAGCATCTTTGAAAGCTAGGCTCTTTGCAGCAAGACTCACAGGCAAGAGGGTAGAAATTGGAGCTGAACAAGGGAATGCTGCTGGGTTGTGACACATGGATGTAACCAAAAATTGATGGGTGTAACATTAGAACTTTTCAGAAAATTCCAATAAATGTGGATGTTTTCCTCAAACTTACCTTGCAGCTCTTGCATTTTAAGTATTGTGGTAGTAAAACCTGAGAGTGAAAATGATTACGAGCACACTGAAACTAACTTCATCGATTTTCCCTGTCTAATCAAAATGCAATGCAAAAAAGGTAATCAAGCAAACAACCTTAACTGTGAAAATAAAATTGGATTTTTAAAATACTGTCATTTTTATTAATCTGAGATGATATTACTAAGCTGAAGATTGCCCTTTTATTTACAGTAAATGTGTTTTTTCAAGTCAACATCCACTATTTAACTGAAAAAAAGCGTTCTTAAAAAAAATTTAAATTCTGATGTATTTCAAAAAAAAGCTATTTTTTACAATGAAGTCATAAAACCCTGTGAAAGCAGTTTACAATGGGAGCACTGATATCCCCCTTGTCTGCAGCAGCACCAACTAAGGCAAATTGACAGGGAAAAAAAATTTCAAAGATAAGAATCAAAGTGTTTTAACCAGGTTGTTCATCCTATTACAATCTACACTTCTACAAACCTTTTAATGTAGAAAGTCACCTGCTGGTCAGAAAGCTGTTGGTCTGAATCTGTATATAAAAGCATTTTTCAGTTACAGTCTGTGCCTGAAATGCCAATGGGATTTCTTCTGTGGAATTTCTTTTTAATTATTTTTTTCTTAAATGATGGTTCTAAAGTAGGTCGAGCTTGTTAATTTTTGTTTTGGTTTGGTTTTTTTTTTCCTTTAACATATACAACTGGTTTTGGTTTAATAACAGAAGTCATGTTCAGGCAGAATATGTTCTCAGAAATACAGTCAAAGTTAACCACCAAAGTGTCATCTTACCATAGGTGTACAGTGCTGAGGCTCAACTCAGAATGCAGTTCTTGAGTTCTTCAATGTTGCTAGTGGTTTGACCATGGAAATACTGAGAATAAGCTAAATAAAGACAAGAGTACTTATATCTGAGCAGGTACATGTATTCAAATGTGGAAACATCTTCAAGAAAATGGAAAACTATTTTAATGCACTGCCAAACTGATAAATAATTTATCTGTATAAATTAAAACTCTAACTATTTTCTCTCTCCAATTCCCTTTGAGTTTGCTGATATGTAGCATACTCTCACAAGAGTTAGTAGTGTCTGTAAGACCCCTCTGGATTTATTTTTTAAGGAGACATGGACATATTAATTAAAAAACAGATGGAAATAGAGCAGCTTTGTCCAGCAGTGTTTAAAATAGCCCTGAGAATGACTGCACATTTCTTATTTCTAAAATAGAAGCAAAATATTCCAACAGATACTATTAACAAACACAACAGAAATAGCATCATCTGTTTATGTATTTAGGTAGACTCACTTTATTTTCAGCATGGGACAATGGTATCTGAAGTAATATACAATAAAATCATCTCTTCACTTAGTTATCCTAACAGATACATTGTGTGATTTAATTGGCCATGTCTTATATCAGAAAGAGACAAGTTTTACATATATGTTAGCTATAAAATTTAAATATAGCTGAGTCTGTACCCACAAAAAGAAACAGAGGGTCAAACATTTCTGCTTACTACAAATCCTTTAAGATAAATCTATGAGTGAAGACTTTGTAAAACTTCTCTAGCAAAATAGGAGACATTTAACTCCTGTGATTTTCTTATGAAAAGGGGAGTTCTTTTACCCATATAAATCAATGGTTTATAATTTAAGAAGCCTCTAAAAACACTCTTTCTTCATTTATGACAACACAGCTAAGCCTGAGACAATGTGAATAGCCTGTAAGGGACTTAAAAGTGAAAGAACTTTGGTTTGAATAAGGAGACAATTTCTGGTCAAGGATATTAATCTCTAACTCCCAGAAATGAAGTTGAGCATTTTTCTATAAAACCAATTATTAAAAAGTAATCAGTATTCTATGTGAGGGAATGGGTTGATCAACATTTTTTCACTTTCCCACGGGGAAAATAAAAATTATATGTAAGAATTATCCCAGCTTGAAATATTGCAGTTGTGGTGCCACAAAATATTCTTTTTGACTCAATGCAACATTTTGCTTAAGCTATCAACAGAGCCAGAGTGTTCCACAGAAGCTGTCTGTAGTATGCATCACCAGCTTGTTCTTGCTCTCAGCTGATACCCATTGGCACTTATGTCATTTGTATGATGCCAAAGAGTGCTGTGACTTGTGAGAGACCAGTGCCTGCTTCCCAGACATTTAAGGGTTCTTTTCATGCTCTGGTTCTCATGCTTGCTTTTTAATCTGGTTTAAATCTTTGAGCATAGAGCAACAAGGAGTCCTGTGGGACTTGGCAAGAAGCATGTGTAGATGTTGTCACATCAAGTGGCAGGTGACTGGCAGAAATTCCAGGACATGATTGTACAGTTACAGGCAGAGCGCCCAAACCATTGCAAATCCAAACCAAAGGCCAAATTTTCCAAAACTCTACTTCTGTATACCATAATCTATTTTAAAAACACCTCATTGTCAAGAGAACTGGTATTCCTCCTGCAGTGTTCTGTGAAGCTGTCCCTGACATGGAATGTTCTATATAATATCTGATCCCTTCGAAGGACACAGTAATACATAATGAAAAAGGCTTTAATTAGGATTTCCTCTTTGCAATGAACTAGTCAGGCACCAGATGCACATTCTTGGCTTTCCAGGATTTTTTTGCTATGAGGAAGACATGCCAGCCATGTCACTTTTAGGCTAAAGTAGAAATGAGAGGCTTTAGGGTAATCAGAGTCCATCCGGCATTCTGAAATACATTTCTTCCTCATTCTGTACCATAAAAAGCTTTGTAAAATTTGCTGACAATACATTCTCTCACATAGGCTCTTTCAGAATTCCAGGGAATTTATTTTCTTCTCCTTCTGGTTTTGTTACCTTACTTCTTTCTTAGCCCATCTTCCTCCATTCCCTGGGAATCCTTAGACAAGAAAAGGAACCCTGTAAACTGAGATACATAACATATATCAACAGACTTGCATTATTTACCATAAAAAAACAGAACATCTATTATGGATCACAAAAGCAAAGAACAAAAACTGTGAACCTTAAATAATTAATTGGTCCTGAAATTGATTAGCAAATAGAGGGAAACAGGCTACACACCGCCTCAAAAGTCACTAGCAGCATATGCGTCACAAAAATAATTTAAATTGCTTCCTCACAGGAAAGGAAGAAACATGGGTACACAAAAAGGGGTAAATTTCAGCTCCTGATTGAGGAATGATCTGCAACTTGATAACAGAATGCTGCAAGGGGTACAGGAGCCCAGGCAGGGAAAGAGAAACTCCATGTTATTCTTTCTTTGATTTTCCTTTCCATCCACATAAAATTGTTGGCCCAAGGTTCAAGATGGCAGCTGATCTGAGTACATTATCAAAAGCAAATTTTTCAAACAAAAGCAAAAGCAACTACATAGAAGCAAAACCCAGTCCCTAAATTTGCACCTGCAGTTTTGTACTTGAGATCACCCATGCCTGCCAAAAATACTGACAGTGTGAAGCAAAGCTCATATACATGAACATACTGAGAAAGTGCATGGACCATCGAGGAGTTCTTTTCAAGAACAGCACATTTTAGCATGGATGTCTTGCAGGTGCACTTCACAAGATTAAAGTGTAAACATATGCAAGCATTTAATATCACACTTCATAGAGAAACTGTAGTGATAAAATTAATCCTGTTCGCAAATGTCTGAAGATCACAAGAACAGCCATAGTTTGTTTGAGTGAAGGTCCACAGTTGGGAAATACCATAAGAAACTAGGAAAATACTGTAATGGTGGGTCCTTCCAGCAGGATATTATATCAGAAACATTATATCTGAAAGCAGAGGCAGGAATTGTATCTGAAAATCGCATGTTCTTTAAAATCCACAAAATTAGGCCTATTTATTAAAGCACAAAGATAATCAAAACCTATTTAAGCCTATTCACATTTCAGATTTCCATCATGCACTCTGACAGAGAATTCCACAACATAATTACACATTTATCAAACAAATATTTCCTTTAGTTGGTTTTAAAACTGCTGCGTGATTATGTTATTCAGTACATCTTCATCTGTACATTATAAGTAGTAATATAAAATGCTACATTTCCCACACCATTTGTCATTTATTAGACCTTTACCACAATCGTAGTCCTCCCTTTTCCAAAATGGTACATAACCATTTAATTGGTCCTCAGCAAGAAAAGCTTCCATGCCTTTATTATTCTTTTTCTTTGTAGCTCTTCTAGTTCTTCTGGGAACTTTGACCAGTCTTGCCTGTATTATTCAAGCTAACAATGCAACCTAGATTTCAAAAGGATTGTACTAATTTTTAAATTTTTCTTATTTTTTTCTTGGATTTTTTGTAAAACTGTATTTTCAACTTTAACTAGAATCAAGGCGACAGTTTTATTGACCTAATCAAATATTTAAATACATGCATATTTAAATACCTGCAATCCTTCGCATTTACCAAAATTGAATTTCAGATGTCATTCAGCTTCATAAAAATCATGTTTTACCTTTCCAAAATCAGATTTACTTTTGCGTCTTCAGAAATACTTAATCAATCAGCAGCCTGTATCTCTATAACTAATCGCCTCTTCCCAGGGTTATTTACAAGCATGCTGAACAGAATCAATACCTGAGCAGCTAAAGTGAAAATCCTCCTTTCAAAATTCAGGTTCCTGAATATCAATGACACCCTTACAGTGAAGGTAAAAAGTTTGATCTGAGGTGGTTTTACTTCTATTATAAAACCTTCACTTTCTAAACAATTTATTCCATATGCAATTGTAAATGTCAGAGATAGTGAAACATGGGAAATGTTTTCAGAACAACATGAGCAGAACCATTTTTAATTTCTGACTGTTTATGATACATTACTCATTGTGTGAATTTTCACACAAATTTTTGCAAATACTGAATTTGGGGTTATTAGTAGATTATTTTTTTTTCAGAAGAAAAACAATTATTACTGAAGAAATGAACCCAGAAGTGGACAAGTTTTCTAGAAAATGTGATATAATCTAACAATAGCAATCACATACAGTAACATAGAGGGACAACTCTAGCTCAAATAACAAATTTAAAATATCCAAAGTGTATACTGGGCAGATATCACACACTCTCTACATTTGCAAAAGCAGTGACAAAGTTTTAAAGTTAACCACAAAATATATAACTAGTCTTCAAGTAAAGGGTAGGGGTTGTTGAAAATATTACTTATGTCCTTCATTAATCTGGCCAACTTCAACCACAACTCAGTTATTTAACTGCTTTTATGACATGTATAATCCACTCAGTTGCAGAGAATTTCTTCAAATACAGAATAATATCTATTATACTAGTTTGAAAGAAAGAAATGAAAAGAAGGTATGGGAATGAAGAGAGCTGCAGTTCCAGAAATAGTTTTCAAAGTTAATTTCTTCTGGTCAGTCTGTGCATTGTAACAGACTGTAACAACAGGCAGTCACCTCACAAAAGATTAAACTTGACATTGTACATTCCTTTTCAGAAACAACTGAGGATAATCATATCCTGCCCCAAAAAACTATGAAACTTGCTGATGATGCAGGTAATGATCAGAAGTGGATGTTACTAAGTCTGTGCCCTCTTACAAATCCTATCTTGACAGCAAGTCCTACACAGAATGAATGTATTTTATTGTTAATAGTAATTAATTCTCATCTTATACTCCTTATTATATTGTCTCTGAAGTAGTTACGTGGGCTTGCTCAATGCCCTAATTTTTCCTCACTCACAGCCCTTTAAAATAAGCTTTTTGAAACTTGTGAGCTTGCTGAGCTGAGTTCTTTTTCTTTTTAATGTGTGTGCTTGCCTGGCATTTCTATCCAAGCTCATACCGCTCTGCTTAAGAGTTAAAAACTATAATAAAATTGAAATATGTTAATATAAAAATGAAGAATGGGATTTGTCTTACCATATTAAGAAGATTAAGCAATGGCTAGATAGTCCTGGACCATCTAGGGTTTAATTTCTACTTGTCAAAGCTGCTTCCTCATCTTTATAAAGACACTAGATTATAGCCCTTTTTCAAGGTCAGGCTACTCTGTCTCTGCAAGTGAAAAACATGAAAGAGATTTATTAGGCAGTAATATACATCTATGCATTTTATCTTTCTGCAGTCTAAACACCTATGAGATGCTTGAAGCAGACTTAAAGAGGAATTCAAATGAATTATAAATGATGATAAAGTCTAACTTGATTCAAAACTGATGGGGTTGTATGATTTAACATTGTCAGTAAAGTTGAGTGCCATTTTTAAATGGTACTTTTTTGTGTTTGAACATGTGTCATACACCATCTATTAGCAAGATATCAGTACACATCAGACTAGCTTTCAACTGGAAGACCATCTTAAGCCTATTTCATATTACAATGAGCTTTTAAAACTGTAATCAGTTTATAGGAAGTAGCTGAAGTGTGAACAGCCCTCTCCACAATTCCCATGCTGAACACAAATGCAGACATACCGTGTGTATGGCTGTATATATGTATGCACACATACATATCTCTCCATATATCATCTCACCAGAGATAATATCAAACAAGAAAAGTAAAAGGAAACTATTTTAAACAGTACTTCACAGACTGTTTGTCTGTGATGTAATGAACTGCCACATATATAAAGAACACAAACAGGTAACAAAGTATATCGACAGTATATAGCCCTGTTAAACAAAGCACTGGCAATAGACTAAACCAGGCATAGATTACTTTAGAGTATATCTACAGAAATCAGTAACAATAACATCATAACATTGTCAATATTAGCAGTCACACCATGTCTCCTATGATATAATGAATGCAAGGTCAGTGTTATGATGTCCATCTTACATTGTGCTACACATCACCTTTCATATCACTGAAGCATTAAGCAAAACTCTGCTTGCAAACAGAAATGTTAGTATCGATCAATCTTTTCCTGTGCATTATAAAAGGACAAATATTTTAAAGCAAAGAATCTAGTCAATTTTGCAGATAGAGAATAAAGACAGAAATATCTGGTTCCTCAACCTTTGAGACCTTTTTTCTTTTTTACAAAAATAGAACACTCAAAGTTTTAAGACAAATTTTGTAGGCACAGTTCTACAGTGAAGAACTTCGGTTCCTCTTTGTGTCTGTTGTTCTTTTTTCCTTGCAAGTGCTCAAAGCTAGATTTGGAAATAAAAGAGGGAAAAGCACCAAGCCCACTCAGCAGATGACATAAAAAATGTCCCCATGTATAAAATGAACCAAACGTGTAAGATTGTTTTCAGATGAACCCAGGCAGACTGTGTTTATTATGAAAGTATCACACTTACACAATTAAGAGATAAGCTGTAATTTAACACAAGATCAGCATTCTAAAAATTAATCCAGACAGCAGATTCTGATACCAATTTAGGCATTGACACTCCTCCAGCCCTGTGCTCGCAGCTGTCTGCACCCCAGTGCTGCGGGAGTAGGCTACAAGCATTCTTTGTTCCTGCCTAACATTCCGAGTCCAAGTTTGTAACTTTAAGACTTCCTGGACCTTAGATTTTTCTAGACTTTTGGTTTATTTATATTATGTGTCCCTCTGGAGGTTCTCATAAAAATTCACTGAAGATCTTTATGCAATAAAACTAATAAAGCAAAAAAAACCCCAAAACTCACAAATCAAAACAAACCAAAAACACCACACAAAAAAATCTCGCCCACACAACACAGACAGAAAAAAAAACAACACACTTTTCCCTAATATTCAGTCATGAAAATTCTTTCCTAGTTGTATTTGAAACACTAACCTTAATGAAAGTAAAGTAAACAATACAAGTAAATGTATCAGAGTTCCAGATCAAGGAACTCAGACATACAAGATTTGTACAGATACTATTCCAGCTGCACTATGCAGCTAGAACAAAAGTTCTACTTGTCCATTAAATATGGTCCTAATAGAAGTAGACCTACTCAAATAGATTGCAGAAAACGGATAAAGCTTGGGAAGATGAGATTTCTCCAATGAATGTCACAATACACTTATGTACATATTGGAGGACAGAGCATAAAGTGCTTTCCATCTATTTATTATTTTTTGCTCCTTCTGTGTTGGGATGCAGTTTTGCCCATCACCTTACTTGAGATCTGTGCTTGCTCCAGCTGAGAATATCTCCATAATATGTCATTTTGGATAACGTACTTGTACGGTAAAGATCCTCGGAATCAAATCCCCACAAAAAATATCATTCAAATCCTTGTGTATTGTTTAGGTTGACACAGGCTATTTAAATGGTAATAGCTGCAAACGTTCATATGCAGTATTTCTCAGGAATATGCTATCACTCCTCTCTGAAGCCATCACCAGTGGTTATCTTAAGCTGAAGGTTAAACAAGAATTCTAAAGAACTTTAAATTGGATTAACCAATATGATCAAAGCTTGTTTGCTTCATAAACATCAAGACATCTGCAAAACAAGACTTGGAATTCCCTAAATAAAGTCTGGTGCACACTTTTGACTATTAAGTGATCTTAAATGCTACTAATTTGAATGTCAGATTTAGTGATGCAAAAAAGACTAAAATATGGATTACTTTAACAAAAAAAAAAAGGGAAAAATATGGATTCAGATAGATATGAAAAGGAATATTGCTGAAATAAATTGCACCTACCAACCCAATCTAGCACATTTCATATAATTTAGGTCTTAAAACCAGATGTGGGAAAAAACAGTAAAATTAAGAACAGAAAAAATGGAAAGCTCTTAACTTTTCCTGCTTATACTCGATAGAACAATCTCACTATTATCTGTATTTATATAAACTTATTTGCAAACACCTGTAGTCCATTCATATATGCACTAAAAAAAAACCCAACCAACCAAAAAAACAAATGTTGAGAGGAAAGCTATGCAGTAAATCTTTTACTGAACTCCCCTCATGTTTAAAACTCAATTGAATGAAAATACCTCTAAAGACAGCAGAATCACTGATAGATTATGATCCACCACACTGAAAAACTGATTTACCCACAGTGACTTTGAGAAAAAACTTCATCTACTGAAGAACTGCTACCTGCAGCAGTCATGTATTTCAGTGATTGCAACCCATACTGACTGAATGGCAGCTGTATTAAGTTCCCATAATTCCTGTAACTAGAATATATTTTTATAGGCCTCACATGCACAGACTCATTGAGAAACATGTACATAAACAGAATTCTAAGGAACATAGAGTCACAAAGCAAAGACATTATTGAAAACAAAGAGTCAGCCAGGGACCTTACTCAAATTCTTGAAAACCATTGGCCTGTGATTGTGCAAATGCTGTACTAACCAATGCACTCTCCTCCTGCACATAGCTTGCATAGCATCAAACTTTTCCTGTTTTGTGGCCATCACTTGGGTTTCCCTGGCAATGATTTTACTGGTTGTTGATTCAGCTGGAACGCTTGATGATGGAACTTGTTATGAAAGACATTGTGAGTTTTAAGCACCATTGTGTATGGAGCACCTGAAACCACTTCATTTATAAACACTTTTGGTGTTTGCTATAATCAGTGTCACAAATCAACAACCCCTGCATAAAAAAAAAAAAAGGGAAACAAATTAACTGATTGACCAACAGATCAAAAAATCATATTGACTTTTACAGATTTTCTGCCAAGTCCTCCTGGTCAAACAAACATAACTCTACTGATTCACAGAATTATCCTAACTTGTATTTGTATAAGTTGAGAGGCTGAACACATAAACTAGCATTTTACTTCATGGTCAAAATGATTAAGTGTTTTATAACAATTGTGTCAATATTATGTAAAATTTATGCTCCTCAGTATCATGGACATTCAATGGCATTTGTGTTCCTATTCATATGACAAACAAAGATTTAGCATTTGGGATTATCAGTAGCTAAAAAAAAAAATCCTAACAGAATGGAGTACACAACTAAAACATTACAAGAAAGTGTCAAAACCTGTATTTCTGTTTATACAGGCATTGAGTTTTTAACCCTAGGCCATACATGTAGACACAGAAATACATCCTTCTTCTTTGTCTATCCAAGAGCAACAGAAATGCCAAATCCTCTGCAAATGCTGGTGGAGACTCCAATAAACTCAACATTATCATCTTTCTTTACAAGTAATCAGTCTGATTCCAGACCCACAGATGTAGCTTATACTGTTCACAAAACTTTCTTTCTCCTAGTTCCTGTGTGCATTAAGAAGACCAATCTCTTTTTATTCATAGGCTCTGATGACAAATGTGAAAACATTGCAACAAGTCTTTTTTTTTTTTTTCCCCTCCAGTTCCCCACTAATCAAATGCCAAATCACTGCAGATCTGCTTTGCCTTGTAACGTTCAATCAGCTTCTCAAAAACATACCATAATGCTGCTGTGGTTAACTAAAGTTGATAAGCCTCCAAAAGCATTGCTTTAGATCTTTGGATTTGACAAACAGTATGCAGGATTTCAACCTGTTTCTTACGGGATATAAAGATTATATATACAGAGTTGGTTGAAACATTTAACAAGACAAATGAGATCAAAACAGATTTTGCCTCTGTGCTGCAAAATGTAAATACACCAGTATTTTTCTTAGACTACATTCCTCTTTCACCACAGGGTGTAACTTCAATCTCCCGTAGATTGTTTAAACTTTCACTATCCCTTGGGCTTTTTTCTGACAATCAGTTCCCTAAAGCCTCTCCACTTTTCACCGGATATTGTGCATGAAACTAAGCTTTTTTTTTTTTCCCCTGTACTTCTTTAGTTACACAATAATCATTCCCAAAGCCTTCTGTACAAGTTTTGTGGGCCACTTGCCTTGTCCCTAATTATGACCTGTCAGAACTGTGGGATTTTAGTGTATTTTTTTCCAAACTTGTTTTGACTTTTTAATTTGACAAAAATCTTCTGCTGTGGAATCATCCCAACTGTCTTGAGCTTGTCAACTAGTTACAGTACTATAACTGATGACCAGCAAGTTTCCAGCACACGGTGTTAATAATAGGGTGATATTTGAATTTACCTTACCCACAAATCATAATGGCATAGATTACTCACATTTTGAAGTCACAGCTAGGCATTTTATTAAAATGCCTAGTATAAATCCATGCTTATTTGTGGACCAAACTTAACTACATCTGAGAAAGATTCTTCAACACCTTGAGTTTGCATCACAAAGCACTGCAGCCAGTGCTGGTGTAGTAAACATGAGAAAGCTCTTCCCAGCACTATCACACTGTCACTGGATATGGATAAACAGAAGTGTAAAGTGCATGAAATGAAAGGTAATCCTAACAGGATTAAAATTTATTTCCTACAGGATTTATATGGAGAAACTGACATATTAAGGTAATTCTTGAAATTAAAATACTGGAAGGAAAAAACCTTATGGTAACATAGGTACACCATTCAAAGTTTTAGTAAAGGCCTCAGTAAACATTTCTCTTGCACAAAAAATCCAAACCAAACTAAACCAAAACAACATCCGGCAGTCTTCCCTTTTAAAAAAATAATTAATTGCCGATTAACATGCCCTTTTTTTTTTTTTTTTTTGGCATTTCCATACTAATGTGGCAATATCTCTGATCTCATTCATGCAGTAGTAGAGTATGTATAAACATAACATGATAAGGTTTAAATCTAGTGATTTAAAATTTCAAATCCATTTTACACTTTTGAGCTGAATAACAGCGGAGGAAGAATGCGCTTGCTGGGTGAATTTTGATGACTTCTTCCAATTTTAATACAATTGCATTACAATTACCATATTTGCAAAACAAAGAACAGAAACCAGAAAAGAATAAAAAGAAAAGGATGATGACATTTGCATTTGCACAGTACATTCAATGTAAGTTTTATTTTTTTTCAACTCAGCATCACAAATGTGTTTTGAAACCTCAATGCAGTAAGCATTATGCGTTCATTTGAGGAGTATCATTTGCATTTTATTTGCCTTCAGTGAAAGGATAGGATATTAATTTTGGAGGCTGATAATAATTTCTTATGAAATAATACTATGATCTAGACTTGAGAAATCTCCATATTTTTATAACATTTTTCATTCAACTCTATCCTGGTTTTATTGTTTATTTGAAAGTGGAAAGTCTCAGGACAAAGTTATTTCCTTTAAAAATAAACATGCTCTATTGTTCTGAATTTCTCTTGAAATAGCTTTTAATGTAGAAGACTGTAATAATTTTTTCATTAGCAGAGAATACATCTTGCTAAAATTGCATACTAGATCTTCTTTAGTGCTAGGGGTCTTCAAAGTACTCCAGATGTCTGAGGCTCATCAAGTACTGAGTTCGCTTCACCTGAAGCTTAGCAACTAAAAGCAGAACTCCATGAAACATTGGTACCCTATGAGAGACCTCACTATAGGACAAGATATCAGGTCCCGAAGGGAAGGAACTTCTTTCACTTGGGGTATAACACCACTGACTTGATCATGTAGCGTTTTTAACTGGGGGACTTGACCACTTTAACTGCCAAAATAAAAGATATAAGAAAGGATGATAACGGAATAACTTAATTTTACTGTACTTGTAGTAAGAAGGAAGAGAAATGGATATACAGAACTATGGAAGGTTATTCCAAGGATTAATGCAACTGTACAGCTTGTTGTGAAATACCAAGACATTATTCCTCTATAAAGGAGCATTCTGATCAAACTCGAGTGCTATATGAACACAGAATACCATCATCTCTGGCCAAAGCTTCAAGATTCAAGGCTACAGAAACAATGGGGCAGAACCCAAGAGCAGCCACGGTGACCAGAGATCCTAATTTTCATCACCAGACTTGCTTTTATAATTTTTTTTTTTTCTTCAAAATTATACCACAATTGAAATAGTACAAGACCAGAAATAGAACAGGGAGAAATTTAGATTAGATGAAACATATATATTTATTTCAAACAAGGAGAAAAGCTTTAACTTGTCTGAGTATCAAGGAGATTAATAGTAATAAGTACTTAGCTAGTAACCAGAGGGAAATTAAAACTAAAGGGGTTGCAGAGGCAGAACAAGAGAAAATGAGGAAGAGAGAGGAACACAATGCAGCATAATGTCAGGAATTTACAGACAAGAAGAGAGGAATATTCCCTCATATTCTCTCTCTTCTGTTTAGCCTGGAAAAGAGAAGACTGAGAGGGGATCTAATTAATGTTTACAAATATCTTGAGGGTGGATGTCAAGCAGAAGGGGCCAGTCTCTTTTCAGTTGTGCCCTGTGATGAGGACGAGAGGTAATGGTAACAAGGTGAAACACAGGAAGTTCCACCTCAACATGAAGAAAAACTTCTTCACTGTGAGAGTGACACAGGCCTGCAATAGGTTGCCCAGAGATGTGGAGTCTCCTCTAGAAACTTTCAAGACCCACCTGGGTCTGTGTGGCATGCCCTAAGTGTTCCTGTACTGGCCAGGGGGGTTTGGACTCAATGATTTCCAGAGGTCCCTTCCAACCCCTACCATTCTATGATTCTATGAATATGGTCTAAATGGAAAAGGAAGAAAAATTACCCTACTATAGTCAAAGAATAATGTGAAGGCAGAGGTATGGTTGAAATGATCCTTGCTCACGTCCCAAGTGTTCCCCTCCAACCACAGGAAGGGAAATCCTCAAATTCAAATCCTGCTAAGTGTCTTACTCCAAACACAGTCATTGCAGTACATAAATAATACATAAATAACCAAGATCTTCAACCCATTTTTAATGGGTGTCAAGCATCTCGTTCTGCTTCTGCAAGTCCTATGAAGACATTTATTTAATGGACCACCACGGGATGAAGTTCTCTTAGAGGCTGTATTGGGAAGTCCACCGACATATATGCTAGTGAATTAATTAGGGTATTTTTTTCAGGAGATTGAAGAATTATATATGTTAAAGCTGCAAATGTTCCTGAAGAATCAGTTTTGTGATTGTTCTGTCATCATGTCAACTGCAGCAGTGCTAGTTCCTAATGACAAAATAAAAGAAACAGAACTGGTATTCACACTGATTACTTTTTAAAATGTTGGCCACTGGGAGTCATGTTCAGTTGAGATTTGTGGTCTCTCAAATTTCAACAATTAAGAGAGAAAAATTAGTTCATGGCATTTAGGATTCAAAGGAGGTTGGCTAACAGCTGGCTGAATTCAACGGATCATTTAATTCAGTTTTAAGGGGAAGAAAGAGATAAAAGTTCACTGTACTCAGAAAACTCAAACATAGCAGGCTCTACTTTTGATAGCAAATTCATCAGTATGGGTGTTCTGGCTAAGGATTCATTAAAAGGAAATTCTAAACTGTTGGCCATCTGTTAGCAATGAATAAGGAATACATTTCTGAAGCAATTTCTGATGGTTCTACAATGCAATTTATAACTATACAGTATCATTTGACTTAAACCTCTTTGCACAAAGGAATTGATTCCAGCCACTTTGATTCTTTAACAGTTTAATTATTTTAGAAAAGAAATATCTTAAATACCACCTGAACTATGTGGGAGGGAAATCCTACATAATTTTAAGAGGTTGTCATTAAGAGTGGGAATGATTGCATTCATAAAATTATTCTGATCCTACACCTGACTTCAGTGATGCTCCTTTGTAAGTTCAGAGATCCACCCATGCTGCCATACACCTGTTAATTTGTAAGACTTCTGTCTTATGTATTTTCCTAATTCAAGGACTAAAGAATGTTGGCAGGTTTTATTCTTTAGTACATTTTTTTCTTTCCCAATTAAAATTTAATTCCTATGAGAAATAAAATTTTGTATTACCAGAAAATATATATTAAAAAAAAAAAAGAAAAAAGGAAAATTGAAGCCAACAGCTCTAGCAGATTCCTTTCCTCTTTTTGTAATGCTTTAGACATCATTTCCTCACCATGAAAATGGTGCAGGGAAGAAATGTATGAAACTGTTACAGAACATTTTTTTCTGTTCTTTGTTATGGAAGGATTAATGACTGCCGTGAATTTGCATGAAAAACAGTGAGAAAGTTCAGAGGTTAAATAAAATTTTGCAAAGATTCTTCCTGCAGGTAGCCAGCAGAGCCAGACTCATACATTCAGTTCCAGATAGCCCTTAAAATTTGCAACACAGAAATGATGCTGATACTTCTTTTCATATGGAAATTAAGACAATTACATTTGCTGATTGCTCTAGACAGAATATGTAGCATCTTCACAGCTGAGCAGAACAACACACTAAATCAGTGAGTATTCTGAAAATCCAACCACATCTGTCTTTGTATTCAACACCATAAACAAAAAATTCTCCACTCTTAACACTACTGTAAATTGGGCTTAAACAAGACTGTTTCAACATCCAAACTCAGGTCTTAACCATGTCAAGATTATAGTAATTGTTTTTTCTAACTGTAGATTTGCCACACGACACATTACCAAAAGACCATAAAGATGCTCACTGCAGAGACAACTGCTCCACAGATTTCCAGGCACTTATATTGCTCAAGTGGTAGCTGTGCACAATCATCCCTAGCCACATACTCAGCCTCCAACCCATCTAGAGGGGGAGTTCCCGATTCAGTCGTGGGCTATGACAATGAAGTACGTACAACCTTACTTACTGGAATGCATGATGAGTGTGCTTGTAATCATGTCTTGTAATTAACTTGACACTTGGAAGATATACAAAATAAACACATGGTGTACAAAAGTAGAAGAATTATCCCACCAACACCACCATCAACAATAAGCTATCGGCATTTGCCAAACACATGCTTTTGGAGAAGACCTGCAAGCAAAACCAAAATTCCTAACTCAGCATGAGGCTTTTGCTTAGGTTAAACATGAGCACACTGAATAGGAAACTGCCTTTACTGCATCACTCCACACAGGGATCTCACTCTGCTTTCCAAGACAAACAATACCTGATGAATCTCATCATCAGTATCACATAACCCCTAGAGTAGATGGTAAACACAGATATTCTGCTTGGCAGAACCTATTTTCTACGTTAGAAAGTGTCATTACTGATGTAGTGATATCCTTGTTTAGAAGTAGTGTTGGTCCTACATAACAGCAAAGATAACTTATTTATCAGCAGTTAAGAGACTAAAATAAATGGAATAATCACACCATAAAAAAAAATCAATCACTGATTAAAGCTGATTAGTAAGAATGGTTACTTTATCTACAGCATTACTTGCACACTCACTCTTAAAAGTGTACAGTATATATTCTAATCCCTGTGTTGTATTTGTAGAGAAGGATATGGAAGAATAAATGCTGACAGGAATGGCTGTGAGATTACTGGGTTTAATAGATTAAGGCTATTGACTCATAACTGGCAATCCATTTGTAGCTGTTTGGGTTGGGTCTTTGTTTTAATGTGAAAATTTCCAGTGCTGTACCTTTTATGCTAGGAAGACTTGCTTAGAATAGATTAACACAGTAATTTAACTTTCTGAACCTCATTTATTACTTTATTATATTGGTCTTGCATCAATGTTTCTCCACAGAATTTAGCAGCACTACACGCACGTAAATGAAACAAAATAATTTGATATCACCAGAGTTATCACAGCTCACAAGGATGGGAAGAAGAATACCAGAATCCTAGTCAGTTTGATCAGGGAAGTTATACTGTTATAAAAATCTTATAAAGAATAGAATAAGGATTCAGTTCCTAGCAATATTTGAGAAAACAAAGAAGGTGATGATAAATTTTTTTTTTAATTGCTTAGTTGTGAATTATCACTTATAACCATTGTATTGTGTTCTACTGTCACCTTAGGCTGGGGAGATGTTTTGTGTTTTTCTGTTAACTCTAGATCCCTTCTCACCTTTCTAAATATTTTTCCCTTTCTTATGTGATTTTTTTTTTTCTGCTGATCAAATTTTAAAACAGAAAAATCTCTCTTTTCTACCTCATAACCTCATGTGGTTATTCCAGTAAAACCCAGTGTATTTATTCTTTCTGCTGCCTACTGTACAATGTCCTTTAGCAAAGAGATTCTGGCATATTCTGTAAAATCTCAAGCATGACTGTGCCTGTGCCTTAAAGAAATATCAAGTAGGCAATGCATATCACTGAACTCACACATTGGTTGAAGACACCAGTCAGCCGCTAGAAGTCCAATTTTAACATTACAACTACTTTTCCAAGTACATCAGGATTTTTGAGCCCTTGTTATAATATACAGCACCTTCATTTATCACCTGAATAGGCAGCATTTTCCTGTCCAGTATATTCTGGGAACAGACACAAATGTATTTGGTCTCTCTGAATGAAAACTACATTGTAGAAACTCTCCTGTTGCTGCTTTACACTTGATATTTGTTTACAACAATAGTACAGCTCAGCTTTTTAAAAATTAAACTAGCCCCTCCAGATGTCAATATAAAACAATTATTCATGCTAATAAGTCAAATATTCAAGGTTTAACATCTGTAGTAGTAAATTACATTAATGGATCAATATAGAAAAGGTGGTCAGATTTCCTTTAGTCTAATAAATAGCACCCAACAGTATCGCTATCCTGAAAACAGGCCTCTGATTCCCTTGGGATAAATACTATATTTGATTGTCACAACTGTAACTCAAAGACTGAATAGAAAAAAGATGCACTAAAGTTAAGGTAGAACACCTTGGGCCTTGTCAGTTAGCATATTCAAAGCTAGGGCATGATCTCCATTGAGGAGTTTCCATAATAACAGGAAAGAGCAGCAAGAACTGCTGCAAATTGTTGAATCTTACTACAGAGTAGCTGAGTTTATACAGCCTGTAATTCCCCCTACTGCAAATAACGATACACGAGTCACAGCCTACAGCAGCTTTGCCTTGCTGCCATATCAGTTGCACTGATACAGTCACTCCTCTTGGCTGACCACAGACAGCTGAAATCCCAAATGAGCTGCATGCCAACTCCGTGGGTCATAATGAAAATGAAATCAAAAATCCCAGGCAACAGCTTTTTGTCCAAAAATGTTCAGAGAGATTTTTAAATCATTAGACTCAAAATGAAGGTGAGCTCCCCATCAGACTAAACTTTTGTTGCATTCGGTCACTTCTTTTGGCACATGACAGAGAGTAACTTTTGAAAAATCTGTTTCTGCTAGCAGGTGGGAATAAAGTTGGATGGGAAAGCATGACTTTTGGAAGAAAGGGAATTTAGAAGCTTTCTATCTTTTTCACTGAAAAAGCCGTCAATACCAATTCAAATAATTTTGAAACCTGAGTGACGCAAGGCCATTCTGATAGGGCACAGTTAATGGCTTTTACAGGGAAAGTAACAATTGCCTTGATATAATAAGTAATACAGTTGCAATAAATTCCATTTAACAATCAGAATAGGTTTCCAACTAAGATCAAGGGTTAGCCAGAAGAACATTTACAGCAATTAAAAATATGGATACTGCTACTGATGTTATATACAAACTGTATAAACACTTAAGCCTGTGTAGTACTGAGAACCACCTGTCTTTTATATATAAAGAAAATAATTAAGAGCAAAATTAACTGATACTGCAGATCTGTGTTTTGTATATTTGTTTAGCTTGACACAAACAACAGGAAAGAATTTGGGGTAGGTGGCTTAACACCAGGATTTAACTCCCCTGACACCAAAAATGAAAAGGTGCAAATGAGAAGAAAAAGACTAGGTTTTAATAATTGACAAGATTCTGGAAAAGGGATTGAAAAGCTGATCTTTTATTTCTATGGTTTCCAGCTTCCATCGGCTAAGTGCAAAGACATTAAGGAATAAGCACAGTCTTGCAGCATGGAAACTGTTGTTGCTTGGAAGTTACTGCTCTTCACTAGAACTCATAAGAATCACTTTCACCAGTATTAAGGCTGCAGGATGTACAAGTACACATTAAGAAGAACTATATTGGATGTACCTTCTAAAACACATTTTAATAAAGATTTATGTGGTGTATTCTCAGCTGCTATAAGTGGATTCAGCTTCTGCTTTTGACCATATATGATAGTTGTAAACCATTTGAGAAAAATAGGAAATTTGACTGCATGCCTGGAAGATCAAAAGTATAAACCTGTCTTAACATGTCACAGAGGAAAAGTTATCTCAGGTCTGAAGTGCTTCCCATGAGCCAGCACTCAAAATTTCCCATTAAAGAAAACAGTCTTTTCTGTAACTGTCCAAAATACAATCATATATAGTTACATATAGACAGAGGAATTATAGGTAAGAATTTCCCATCGACACTGGGATATTCAAATCCTCTAAAATGATACCGTAATTTAATATGTAAATCAGATCTAAATAATGTTGATCTTAGTTTTGTGATAAGAAAAATACCTTAGGGAGGATCTAGCACATCCCATTTATTCTTCTGCGAATTTTTACAGCCATGTATTTAGACAATCTTTACTTTTATCATCCAAAACATACAGCTGCAACATGGATATAACTCAGTATATCTAAACCAGCCTGTGTAGTGGTCAGGACAGGACAGAAGTTTCAAATGTGTAAGTCAAATATTGATATAAACTGGTTTTCCAAGATTATCTTTTGGGAGGCAACAGATGTATAATGCCTCTGAAAATGAAATGGACTATGACAGGTATGTTAAATTCTGCTTAGATAGGCTTCAGTGGGAACTGGCCCTCCTTCATAATTTAAATTACCACTCTGTCACATTTTAATGCAAGAAACAGTGTCTACACTCATAGGATTTTATCAGTTTTTAACTGTAGAGGACATGTACGTCCTAGTTTTTTGTTTTTGTGATGAACAGTAAGATTTCCCTTATTAAGGAAAAAAACCCAAGATTGACAGGAAAAAGAAAAACACCAGAAAAAAAAAAAAAAAAAGACCCACAACAAATGAAAATATACATATATTTCTGCTTTAGAAAAGGAAAAATACTTCATCCATCCTATATATTTAAACAGAGCATGACATAGCTAAGAATGAGGCCAGTATTACATAGTTTATAACGCATTAGCCTACACATTTTGCATTTTATGCATTTTTACTTTAACATGCCTTTTGGGAGTGCATTATTTAATCTTATTAATCACTCTTATAGTAGAAAATACTGTCTTATGCCATTTTAGTTTAATATAGGCTAATCTTCTATGGACTAGTCCTAATTTTCCATGGACTGTCTCTTAGACCAGGGCAACACATTTCCCATCTAAAATCTCAGGGCTGTCTACAGCTACTTCTTGTGTGCATATAGTGGAATTATTAAAGTCAGTGGAGATTAATGAGTGTCTCGAATATAAATATATTTTAATAAATGTCCTTCAAGTTTTTATTTACAGCAATGTTTTATCTCAGATTTCTAGGTCTTTTTTTGGGAATCTAAATTACCAAGAAATTATTTAAACTTCAGAATACTAGGTTTTCCATAAAAAAAATTTCAGTATTAGACTTTTTAAATAAATTTTTTGCCTAACATTTGTAACAAACAGCTAATGGCAGCGAAATGTGTCCCCACCACGGATCAAGAAATCTCTAACATACAAATAATCTTTAGAAAATGATGATAAGTACCATTGAAAAAATTAGCTTAAGTGACTGTTTATGAGCTCTAATGAGTTTTGAGCACACAAAAACGTTTAATCACTCACATAATTTGTATTAGCTGCTATACTTACTATTTGAACCATACAACTTTTTTAGCTTTGCTACGCTAAATTATTTTTTGTAGGTTCGCATGACATGTTGCTCTAGCACAAAATTGTCTTCCAATTAATTATTTTTTTACCAGCATTAGCACAATACTTGCAAATAGGACTAAGATAGAGTGCATTGTATCTTTAATCGGACATAAAACACCACCTAGATCTTTACAACAGAAAATGATGAATGGTTTGTACAAGTGAAGGGATATGGGTAGAAGACTTGAAATTATTTGATTGACTTTGTAAAATAAAATGCCAAGACCATTAACCACTATTCCTGTAAAAATTGTGGTCACCAGTGGGCCATCCTGTCATAGCATTGTTCAAAAATGTAATCTCTGATGAAATTAAGAGTTTTAAGTAGCACAGCAATGCTGGTTCTTTCAGTTTGGGAAGACTATTCCTGTAAAAATTGTGGTCACCAGTGGGCCATCCTGTCATAGCATTGTTCAAAAATGTAATCTCTGATGAAATTAAGAGTTTTAAGTAGCACAGCAATGCTGGTTCTTTCAGTTTGGGAAGACTTCTCATCTAGTATGATGAGAACAAATTAATTTGCAAGAACAAAAAACACTACAAAATAGGTATTCAGATTTTTATGAAAGTTTACTTCAATTGTCTTTGTCCTTTCCTGTAACTGAGTATTTTTTCAGAAAAATATAAAGATGTAGACATGCACCATTATGGTTAAGCCATTGCAGATTTGTCACAAGTAAAAATTTCCCTTCTGGTTCAAGTCTGAACATTTCAGAGGCTCCAAACATGATGTGATCAGCCAAGTGAGAAAGGGACATCTTAAGGGCATACAAAATTGACAGCTGCTTAGACACAATTAAGTGCCTACATCTTTTGGATGAATGGTCAGTCCAACCACTGTAAAATTTTCTAGATCCAATTCACAGTCATTAATAAAATATTATGAAAGTTGCTTGGCACAGTCTATTAAATTTAATATAGCAGTTGCTTTGGATATTTACAGTGTATTATGTGAGATACTTTATTGTGCCAAATTCAAAAATCCACCCAGGTTCAAACCTTGATGGACTTCATGTGAAATGCCAAAACTTCAGCAGCAAATGATGGCAGTTAAAAAAATATCCTTGAAGAGCAAAATCCTTTTTCACCAGTTGAAAAACCAATAGTCTAGAAATGTGTGACCTAGATTTTACAGCAAATGGTCATTTTTAAATCTTTAGTGTCTGAGTGCTTGACTCCAGGTAGCCTGATTTTCAGAGACTACATTATGTTTAACTGTTTGCATTACAAACTCATTTATGATGTAGTAAATTCAGTATCCCAGAATGAAGACATTCAATCCACTAATCTTTTTCTAAAATCCTTTCATTCTTTCATTTCTTTCATTTAATCAGAAATACAGACAGGGGAAAAAAAAATAGGAAGACTGAATGTGAAAATCAAATCTATTTAGAGATATGATTATTTTCTTTTACTTGACAATTTACAGTCACGTAACACAAAGGAAAAGGAAACCCGTAGCTCTCTAAGATTGTCACATTATTTTGATCAGCCCACTTAGCACATATTAAAAAATAAAAATGCCATCACTTCCAACAGACAGAAACAGCTTGTCTTGTCCCTGATTGTAGCTGTTGGGCTGGTTGATCCTATTCTGACATCAATTTCAAAGTGATCCTCTGCTCAGGGTTTGCCAACAAAAATAATTTTGACATAAAATTTAAAGGCTGGTTGCCCAGACAATACTCTCTTTCCTACCCCTACTACATATAAACTGCACTTTAAATTTAATCTTTAACAATGATCACTTAATTGAATAACATATAGGGTTTTTAACTTTTTCTGCTTTCCTTGAATTTAAGGCAAAGGGGTGTTACAGTTGACAAGCACTTGAACTTAAAAGAGAACTTATCTTTGATGTCCAGTATGTCTAAAGGATTCTCAAGTAAGAGTAATATGAAAATGGGCTTACCACCACTCAATCTCTTCCCAACAGTTACCTGCTGGTCTAAGTGCCTCTGTACCATTATAAAAATCTGTCAAGCATTCAAAACCAATTACACACAGGACATCAAATGCTGTCATGCCAGCTGTCCTTTCAGTCCACGGCAGCTCTCACTGCCCATTTCCAGGTAAAAACACATTGAGCTACACTGTTGTTTTTCTCAGCTGTGATTCACTGCAGTATGATAATCTGGCTTCTATGTATCTTAATACCTTCATATAAGGAAATGAATATTTATACATAATAACAGTGTTTGAAAAATTTGCATAATTACAAGTATAATGAAGAATTAAAAGCTATTCCAGGACATACTAACATCAAGCAACAATTTTAAGGGGAAATCATTAAGTACTTCAGTTGCTCATGTCTGTTGCCTTTTCCTACGACTGTACGTGACATTAAAACAAGAAGGGAAGCTTTCACATATTTTTCCTGATGTCTCTTCTAAATGGCACGTGAACTTTCACACACATATTTACGGCGACATGCATTAGGAATGCATGGTACAATGAAAGATGTGAATCCAAAAAAGAGTGGCTCCACTTGGCGACAGCACAGCCTTTCCAATCTTATGGTGAGTCACATACCACTCCCAGTGATAAAAACTGTTTTAATATCTGGAAACTTAGAGGAACAAGATGCTCAGCTAGATATTGATAGTTGTATGTGATGTGAATTTAATTAATAATTTAAATAATACTGAACTAATAAAATATCCCACTACTAAGACTTACCATCCTTACTTTGTCATAACAAATTTTCATTTTACTATTATCTTTTACAATGATAACTCTTTTTTTCCCCTTATCCATATGACTTCCTGCATTATCTTTACTAGAGAAAGTTCTATTTGTGTCACAGTGATTTAAGTCTTTCTTAGAAGTAAGCTCTTGTTCCAAGCGAAGTTTTTAAATAGTTTGCAAAATTCATAGGTGATGGTGTTATGGTATCTCACTGAAACCAAAGCTGTAATGGAAACATTTGGTTTCCCACAATGTTTTTTGATACAGAAGTTTTAGAAATCTTTTGAAACTTTTTAAGAAAAAGAGAAAAATCAAGGCTTCTGAATTGAGAGCATCTGTTCTGACAATTCTATTGCAAGCAACTACTCAAAATGCTTTCTTTTCAGTCCAGTGTGAAAAGAAAAAGTAAAAAAAGGAAAAAAAAAAAAAGACCAAAAAAAAATAAATATCTAAGCTGTTGTGTGGAAGAACTGACATAACCCAAAAAGCTGAAAGAAGTTTGCTGATAGTGTCAGGAACACTTCTCGATAAAAGCTCTAGAGAAATTAAACATGAGCTATTTGTCTAAAGCATTTGTATACATGTTACCCAACCCTTTCTTCACTGAAGACAACAACAAAATACCCCCTTTGAAAACACAGTGCCAAGGGCATGAACAGCAAAGCACCTCTATTACAAAGGTACATCTAGTGACAACTGTATTTATCAAGTTCACACTTGCTTTGCAAAACTTCTATAAAAGAACTCATATTTTGAAAGACCCCAGAAGACTTTCCCACATAGCTGCTTTTAGTGTTCCTGCTAAAGTTCGGTCTCTTGCTAGCAGCCATATGTAGCTGTGAAATAGAGGTTAAGTCAGATAGCACAGTGAAAAACCAACGCTGGGATTTTAGAAGAATGTGGCTCCACATGTGCTAACAAGCAATATGATCACATTCTGTGTCTGATACACACATTATTACAGCTGATGAAAGCTATAAATACACTCTACTCTTGTTTCAAAACAGAGAGAAATTTTTTATCATCATTATTTGTCTGTGCATGGAATAATTGGGTCTTGCTGAGTATACGTAACTAGCAATAACACTGAAAGATGAGAGCACTCCTTCAAAAGATTAGTGATTTTTCACATGTATCCATTTTAAATAAATGCTAAAACTTCATGTCAATAATTAAATAAGGTTGAAAGTATGCTCCCTAGAATACCGTAATCAATGTTATGCAATATTAATACTTGCAATTTCAAAGAAAAAAGGAAAATGAATTCCCAATTTTTCTTTACATTTACTTCCTGGTCATAGCCTTCTCCAAACTCTTTTAATCCTCCCATGTGCAGACTGTAAGTGGGGACCCTTCTTATAAAGTCATCTGAAAAGTATTTAGCAAGTAACAGCACCTGTCTCCATTAGACCTTTGAGCATGATCCCTCCAAAGCAAAGACTAAATAGAATCCAAGACTTTGTGCTTAACACTTCAGTGAAGTTCTTAAGTGCTACAAAATGGGTAAGTGTTCTTTAAATTTACTGCTGCTATTAAAACAGCTGATGAGTAATACAAATGAAATGGTGTCATTCACTTTATATCCAAAACATTTGGACATTGTAATAAATCAGTTGTCTTCAGAATGAACATGTGTTGTAGTTTCCAAGGTTACAGAAGTCTGCAGTCCTGAACTGGTTTTGCATTCATTTAAAAATGCTGGCAATTTTGCACTAGTGATTCTGAACAACAGTACTAACGTTATGATAGACTAATGCATAGACCTGTCAATGCTGTATATGTTTGTAAAAGACAAAGGATGAAAGTCTTCTCGGTCGTCATCCTCAGATTGTACACAGACACTGGCCTGAATAAATTACTGGATGCAGTACTGTTCACATGACTGTCTATTAGCAACTTGTCACTGGAAAGCTATGATATTAATCTATCTGAAAGAAAAAAATAATTATTTTGATAGCCTTAGAATGTTTCTTTGTGCTTGGAAGCACTCCCAATAATGTCCATCTGCAGAGTATACCGTAGGACCAATAACAGCCCAAACAAATTAATAAGATTAAATGTTTACTTAAAGATGATGTCCCTTCAGTGACTCCACCAGGAAACTTGGAAAATTTTACCATCTATCAGAATCCAAAGCAGTGTCTCTGAAATTAAAGTGAAATGCAAAGAAAAAAAATCCTTACAAAATGCAATAGAAAGTGCAGAAATACCCGTATCTAACGTATCCTTGTCCTGTATGTATGCATTAAAGCCATTGAACAAAGAAAGGACAGAGAAATGCCAACTAGTGTTTTCATCATCCACTTAAAATGAGAGGAACTTAGTTAACTAACAGCATCCTGAGCTTTATTTAAAAAAACAAAAAAACAAAAAAAAACAACAACAAACAACAGTTCATCACAGTGTTATGAAACCTTTGTACAGTTTTACAGTTTTGAAGGATAAAGTTTGAAACAGCAGAACTTGGGCTTGTATAAAGTCAGCATTTTTCCTATATATTTCAAACTATGCTTACTTATGCTGCTTAAATATTTAGCTTCTTCTCTTACCAGACATCTTGTAGCTGACACCTATTTTTATCATACTGCTATACTAAAGCCACACTAGAAATTTTCAGTTTATGTAGAAAAGCTGTTGCTTCTGTTGCACATGACACATAATGAATGTGTATACATCTAGTCAATAAATAATAGTTAATGTGGGGAATATCCTAATTTATAGCTATGTTGTTACACTGCCAATCAGAACAGCTCATAGACTGGTAATAGAGGAAAATCTGCTTAGTGCAGCCACAGTGGAGTATATCACTTTCTTACTAAAGATGAATCTGAAAATCTTCCAAGATTATACACCCGCCTTCTCCAGCCTAACCCCCAGATGATGTAGCCATAGACTGACTATAGAATACAAGCACTGGAAGCAGCTTGCAGCAGTATGCATTCCCTCTGTCTCTTGCTTAGGGTATCAACTACTGGCACATCTCCCAAAAGCCCTGCCAAGTTGACTGGGCACTGTAATAAAACAAAGCAAAGGTTTGACACCTGTGTGCAGTCCCCTTGCAGACTTCCTGGTCCATTTTTGATGCATGTCCTAATCTATTTTCTCTCTGAAGCTGTAAATATTTCCAAGTGAAAACTGGATAGTTTTCAGTCACCTGCATCACTTTGTTCCACTCCCATCTACTACCAGCTCTGCTATTTGACCAAGGTAATAAACAGCTCTCTATATGAAAGCTGTGTACACCTGTGTCTCATGAAAACACTGTCTTCTGCCATGTGCCCAGACATCTACCCTAAAAAACTGTCTTCAACCAGCTTATCACAGTAGCCACTCGTCTTTAAAAAGCAAGGAATTAGAAGCAAGGTTTAAGAGCAGCTTAATTTAAGAGACTAAAGTTTACTCAGATGATAAGGAAGAGGTATGAGGCAAAGATCACCAACAGGAAGCTGAAACCTACTTCTCAGCAAACATAACTTTGTAAGAAAACTTCAGCTCTGAGAATCCAGAGTTTGTAGAGTAGCACCATACAAAGACATATGATCCTTTGCTGGGCTCATTTTAAAAACATTTCAACAAGCCTATAAGGAAAGCATAAAATAAGGACTTTTAATGTTTACCCTTATCCTCCAAAATATGCTGTGTTTTGAGATTAACACCAAGTTTTACAAAATAAGTATTACATGTAGAAACTTCTTAAAATAATCCTACATGGATATCAGGAAAACACCTGATACTTTGAACCCAACTCTGTGATGCACAGTTTTGCAATCAGTTTTACATCAGTGACAGATAAATATAACAGACAGGAATTTAAGGTAGCAAGATGTTCTTCTCTTCCTACCTGATATTTTCTGATGACATCTACACCTGTAAACAGACTTCATCAGATATCTGAAAGTTTAGATGTGCACACAGTTCACTCACCTCCTGCATTGTACTGTGGAGTGCCTAAGAGCCCATCCTGTGGGCTAGAAAACCCATGTGGGATTGTGGGGTTGTCATATTACAGTTATATATATAGCTGTAAAATACATATAGTTCCTTACTCTAAGGAAAACAAATCAGTGCAAGTACCTAGCACTCTGCACTAACAACATGCAATTTGGGAGACAAATCTTGAGAGTGCTTCATAATGAAGACAGTAGCAATAAGTTTTTCATGGTGAATGATTTTTATTCAATATCTGTCACGAGAAACAGTTAACTGAGTTAGACTTAACCCCTTGCTTAAAGATGGAAAAAAAAATATATAAAATTTCTATAGTCCTCTCAGAAATAATTGAGCCTTTTCACCTAGTTTTCAAGTCCACACTGTTTTTATCACTGTCTGCCAGTGATGTCAAGCACAAAGAAGCAGAATAAAGAAGAAAAATTTACATCAAATTAGAGGATTGAATTCAAAATGGTCAAGACATCAAGTAAATACAACTATAATGGCTGCAACCACACAGAGGCTTTACTTTTTAAATAGACTTCACCAGCACATCTGCATGAGTGAGCTAATTCTACCTTAAACTAAAACCAGGTATTATAACAGCAAATAAATGAAGTTGGGAAAGACTAACTATAAAGGGATTCTCTGTTTGGTTGACCCACAAATAGCATTAAGTGGCCATAGGATCTGCTTACAATTAATAATATTCTTCCTCATCATGAATAATATTCTTCCTCATCTCCTCCTCTGCTAGTCATAAGGATGTGCAAAGACTAGATTGTGAGTTTGATTCAAAAGAAGGATAAGTGGAAGACAGAAGACTCACCACTGGGTATGCTTAGAAAAGCACATAAAGAGATGTGGTATGGGTAAGAGACATTTTATGTCCTTTGTGTGCTGTTAGGCTGAGAAGCAGCAGCTACTTGATAACCTGTTTGTGCATTTGAATGAGTGATGCAAGAAAGTCAGTCACTTTGGAACTGAGAGGAAAGTCACAAAGGTGTGTCGGATAAATTACAACTTGGCTGCTATTGCTGAGGCACAGACTGGTACCTGATACCTGCAGGACACCTTATGCACAAAATTCTGTTACAACATTACAAAAATGGTGACAGACATGAAAACACAATGTTCTGTTTTCTTAGCACTTATTTGGATGAAGGAGGTTATATTTAGTTGAACACCTTTGCAGATTGGATTGGATTGCACCTAGAATGTCTTGTGGCATGCAGCAGCAGGGGGAGGTGTGGCCACTGGCCCTGCAGGTTTGGGAAACAGTCCCACATGTACTAGCAGAAGGAGCCAGATGTGAATGGCTGGTCTTCTGAAAGAAAATGCAGGACAGATTGACGGACCTGCTGGCTCAACAGCTGCATCAGTAAAGTGCACTAAGCAGGAGGACACAAAGATTTTTCTGAAAAAAAGAGGTGATATATTTTCAAGTAGGTATAGAACTGGTTGTCTGTGTCTTACACAGCATGATGACAGTGAGGCATCCTTCACTGAGCATTGGCTATGCATAAAACAGCATAAGGATCTACAGCAATTAATGTATTTAATATTTTACATAGCTGTGTTGTACTGTTCAAATTCTGCTTTAAATTTCTGTATCTTCCTTTCATATTATGACTGAGACAACACATTAAAGAGTGCTTCCAGGAGGAAGTAAAATTTTTGTTCCCTATGTCTTTGGGAAAGGCCATAAAGAAATAAAATCAGACTGAAGTAAGACATTTATCTGAGAGATTATGATTATTATTTGTGAGGGTATTACAGATAATTAACTAGCACAAAAGATTGGGCTGCAGAAAGCAGAGGTGGAATCTCCATCGTTTTAACTTGTTCCTAAAAACATGGGCATCCATGAAAGCAAATATATGGATTTGAGGTTTATCCAGCCCAACATCATAGAGCTAAGAAATCTCATATATAAAGAGAAAAATGCAGAAGACATGTTACTAAGTAGTACACAGTGAAATGCATAAAACAGCCTATTACCAGATCTAAGTTTGTTGAGTAAATCTCAGAAAAAAAACATTTTTACATTTTTTTTTTTTCAGTGATATTTCATCTACTGTGGAATTATATACAGCTATGAATACCTGGATAATTTTATCATTACAAATGGCCTTTTCTTGACCTACACATTCCTGAGTACAAAGCTAAAAAGAAATTTAGAGTTTAGGCAATCATAAATTTTACAACTTTTTCTTTTCTAAAG
The DNA here is from genome assembly GCA_013399075.1 of Chloroceryle aenea. Lineage (NCBI taxonomy): Eukaryota > Metazoa > Chordata > Aves > Coraciiformes > Cerylidae > Chloroceryle > Chloroceryle aenea. The sequence goes on from VWZY01010292.1 coordinate 139,878, forward strand.
TTTTACTAATACTAGAAAAACTAAACTAAAATGTTCATAGCCTGATAAATTGTACCTGTATTGTTAAAAATTGCTAGTCTGTAGGTTTCATAACACTAATATATTAAAGGACTATGATGAGTCAGACTTCAGTTGAAATGCATCTTTTCAAAAGACACAGACTGCAAATTATTAAGCCAGAAAACCCCTAGACTGCTAATCCCTGTTACCATCTGTATTTATAGGTATGTAACAGAATAGTAATTGATCCGCTTCCTTTGAGACCATTTGCCAATTCTGTCAACATTCAGTGCAGTGTAATATTATTCTCCAGGTAATGCAGCTTCGTTGCTTAGCAGCAGATTCTGCTTGTGTACCTGACAGCTCTTGATGAATTTAGATTAAAATAATGAAAATAAAATAATAATAAACCAAAACACAAAACAAAACTAAAACCAACCAGACAAAAAACAACGGCGGAAGATTCTACTATTATTCTACTATTATTATCACTGGATTCAAAACCAAGACTGGGTAAAGACGCAAGGAATACTTATACTGAAGAAAAGAAACTGACATTATTAAAGTTTGAAAAATTCACATTTTACCCAAAACTCCCTTTAGCAACACACTGGTTCTCACAGAAGAAAAGTGTTGGTGTTTAGGTATGCAGTGGGAGTGAGATGTGAAAGCAAAGCTGAAAGAGTCAACACGCACTTTTTAAAAAAATCATAATCTATGGATAACAAAGTTAACACCCCATTCCAAAATATCCTACTAGACTTGAGATAGAGGAAGAAAGTCAGAAAAATTCAGATCTTCCATTACATATAGGCTTAGTGGCAGAAGCAACAGACTGGCTTGTGTTATCAAAGTTTACTCACCTAATTTTGCTCAAATTTTTTAGGGAGGCGTTGGATTAATTTACTTTATCTCAAAGAAATAAGTGCTTAACAATTCATTATTCCTACTTTTTATTTATGTGATCGTCATTTCTGCAGAGACTTTTTCCTACGTTGTTCAGTAGGAACTACAGCAGCAACCCTAATGATACTTTGACAAATATGCCGTTCATTATCTCACACCCTAATGTTTTAGGCTTAGGCTTCTCTTTCAATTAAGATGTACTATCCATTACTGTAGAAAAAGTTATATAACAGGGGAATGGTAGAGTGAAAGAAAGATTACTGAAACATGATGGTCTGCTACTACATTTTTGTCTGAAATTCACAAAAGGACCATAGAAAAATTTGTCAACAAATTACAGGAAGATGAAGAGTTAGATACAAAGCAAAACAAGTTTTACTTAACTGTTGGCCTATGTATGTTAGAAATGCCTTGAGAAATCTATGAATTATTTTTTAATAGGTGGTCCAGTATTTCACCTCCTGCTGTCTCAAAGCTGTGCTATGCACCCCAATGCATTGTAAGACGCAAACGCGTGGATAAGAAAAAGCGGGAATAGAGGTGGTAAAAGAGAAAGTCTCCAAGAAAGTCTTCCAGGAAAACTGCAACACCCTTCTGATTTTTAATCACTTCATGAGTTAAATGTTTCTCAATGCTAATGAACGAAGAAAAACCAAGAAGGGTCATCACCAAAATTACTACACAATAACTTCCTGAGTGCAGCAGGACCATTCCCCCCTAGGACTCTTTACCACAAAGCAGAGACAATCATCTACCAGCCTTCTCCTTTTATGTGGAAAAAAAAAAAAGGATTACAATAAACCACATCACTAGCATGTCAAACTATGTTTTTAGTGTTTTGGGGACACCAAAGTATGTAGAAATAAACACACTGGTCAAGTAAACCTACTTCTATGAATGGTAAAATCATGAGGACAGAATCTGTATGAAAAAAAATGTAAGGCAGATTGTCTAAGTACTTCACATTAAAAGAAGGAAATGATTGAGATATCTTTAGCTACTTCTTATTTACATTTAATAGTGTATGTGTGTGCGTGTAATTAGTTGATTACAGTCAAATTTACAGACTGCAACCAAAACTGGTTCATCGTGTCGGAAGCTGAAAAAATGCCTACCAGGAGTCATCTGGCCTTAAAGTTTTTACAGTCTAAATAGAAAAACAGTAGGAAGGAAGAACAGAACATAAGAAGTATCTAGTGAATATCACAATATTTGAAAATCTTTTCTAGACACAATGTAGGGATTTCTCTCAGCAAAACACAAAGAAAAGAAGCTTAGAGTGGGTATAGATAAAGCTACTTAGATTACTGACTTTTTTTAAATAGAATCATTCACTGCAGTTTGGATTGCTTAACATAGTTTAATAACATGGACTGCACACAGAAGAAATACATTGAAATGGGAGAAAAAAACCAAAACAAAACTGTCCAGGCTCAAACTTAGGTCTAGTTAAACTGAACAGACAGACTCAGAGGTTTGGTTCTTGAAATGGTAGAAAAAAACCCAAGAGTTAATCCCATGGAAAAAAACTTCTTTTCAGGGAATGCAGAGATCAGACTTATATTGAGAATATAATTTCTCCATTATATATACATGATATAGATAAGACTAGTGTCTTGATGTTTGACAGAAGAAATTATTTCACAGATTTTTGTTTTGCCAACAGTAGTTAAAAAGCAGACCAAGAAACAGACAGGTCTTTTATTGTATCTTTTAGAAAAGATTATTATATTTCTTTCTGACCTAAAGAAATGCAACAATATAAATTTATGTTGGTTTGGTTTTTTTTTCCTCCGTTGGGCTGTTTTTTGGGGTTTTTTTTGTTTATTTGTGGATTTTTTGTGTTTGTTTTGTGAGGCTTTTTTAATTTGGAGGGAAATAATTGACAAAATTATTTGGCACCTCCTTCTTTACAGCAGTCAGCATTCATTTTTCAAAATATCCTTACTTCTGTAATAGCTATAGGTTCAGCTACACAGTAGTTTTTTTCCAATTTGATGACAGAATTGGGGGTATTTTTTAAAGAATGATTCTTGAAAATTTGGCATTTAGTGCTAGAAGGCATATGTTATTGAATAATGAAATTTAGGTAGTGAGCTGGAGTTTACTCTGTGGAGCTTAAGTGAGAAAGAGGATAAAGTCCTGATGAGTGTGATGTGAAACAATACCCCACTATAGAATCACACTCAACAATTTAACTCTATTTTTGCTGGTGTTTTTTTCAGACTGCCTTGGGTTTACATTTAGCCTGAACCCAGTACTAAACTATAGCTATTCCTCTATTGCCAAATGACCTCTCCCCAGCAGAGAAGGGGGAATTGGGAAAAGGAGAGGGAAAAGACCTGGAGGTTCAAATTAAAATGGATTTAATGAAACAGCAAAACTAATGTTAATGCTAATATAAAATATACAAAGTTATACACAGCCTAGCAAATGTAGAGTGGTCACAACGAATGGGAAGGCAGCCCTCAGGCGCCAAAAGTTAAGCGAGTCCTTCCAAGGACAGAGAGATAAAGGAGAAGGAAGGGGAGCCACCCCTTTCCTCAGCAAACTTCTCCCTATCCCTGGCCTGGGATACACCTGTGAGCCAACGCAGGTCATCTGCCCTGGCTGACTTGAGACTGATAACAGTCTGCCAACTGTGACTGGCCTAGGAATCTGTCCCAGAAAAACCAGGATGCCAAGGCATTGTAAAATTTCTTTGAAGTCCTAAAAGAGAGTAACAGGTTTTTACAATAAGCTCTTTTCATTCATAACAATAGTGTAAAACAACATATGAAAAATGATTGAATATTCAAGAAACTACCAACTTCACTGTTCTTTGGTGGAATAAAAATCATTATAAAATTTTAGTCCTTCTACACCCACACCAGATGTGTACCCCAACATACTCCCAAGTCCACCTCAGAGGGAGACACAAATGAGCACCAGGTCTCTCCTCTTCCACAGAAAGGAAATGAAGGCAGCTGCACTGACCAGAATGACCACTACCATCATGGTGTGACACACTGAATACCTATGGGTCTGTCTCTCCTACGTCTTGCTATCAGCTGGGCTTATCTTCAAGCTGCATGGAAAACAGTCTTTGCTCATAAAGTTAAAATTATGAAACTCTGAATTCATCATGTTCTTTTTTTCTAGGTTAACCATATCTATATGAAGAGCTTACTACACTCACAGTCAAATTAGCCATTTACTGAAAATCAAACACATTTTCAGCACCTCAGAAGAAAGCTGCTTGCCACACACTTGCGTCCTAGTAACACAAGGATGTTTTATAGCAAGAATAGCTGTATTATCTTCAGTAAAGTGACAAGTGAAGAAAACAAGCTTAGCGTACCAACAGATAAAATACACTTCTCTCTCCTCTTGTACGACAGAAGTCAAAACCTCTGGGTTTGCATAGTGCAAATTAATGAAATGGAATACAGGCCTCTATAAACCAAACTTTCAGATTAAAAGATTTGTCATTGAATATTCTATAAAAATAAAATTGTGTAAAACCCTTGGCATTATGAAGAAAACACCTGAGACTGAGAATAGAAAAAAAATATTTCACCGATTAAAAGTTCTTGAATTAATCTATTTGACATAGCTGTTGTATTTTCATTTATTGTCCAAAAGAGTATATGGTTACAATACATTCCTTTGGTCTGTCAATAGCAGATCAAAAGCAGATGTGAAACAAGGTAGGATTCGTTTGTTTCCCTGTTTATCACTTCACACGTGTTTATTCATGACTCCTTGGGAACTGCTGAAGGCCTAAATCATACCCAGATTAGCCTGAAATGGACAGGTTGTTTCACATAAGTGTAAGCAGTTTTGCAAATGCTAAAAACAATTGGGCCAACATCTTCAAAGGTGTTTAGGCTGATAATGAGATCAATGGAAAGTATGCCTTTTTGAGGAGTCAAGTCTTGATTAGTAAAAATAATGAGTTCAAATGGGAGCTTTAAGCAGTGTTACATTCTAGAAATAGTTAATTGTATCTGCAGTTTCTGTGGCAATAAAAGGGTCAATTTTCACTTTGCTACACAAGAAAACATTTAAAAGATGGGTTTATACAATTAATGAACCATGAGCTGCATATATTATTGTCAATTTTTATCTGGCAGGCTATGAAAAAACATATAGCATACTCTCTGGGAACTTGATGGGAAAATTAGTTTCAAGATATGAAGATACTACTTGAAAAGGTGGATGAGCTGTGTAGATTTTTGTTTCTAGAAACTTGGCTTAGAATCCTGGTGTTTTATTGTGGACAAAAGTGCATGAGTACATGTGTCTGCTGTTCTTTGGTAGGGCCAACAGACTCAGATGAACAAAGGTTAGTGGAATAGCAGCCTAGAATGAAATTTACTTAAAAGACTTAATCATATAAAACACTTCAGAGAACAGTCTGATGACATGGCTTAAAGCATGGGCAGAGATATCTTCCACTAGACCAGGCTGCTCAAAGGTCCTTCCAAGCTGACCTTACATGTTTCCAGGGAGAGGACATTCACAACTTCTCTGGGCACCCTGTTCCAGTGTCTCACCACCCTGACAGTAAAGAATTTCTTCCTAATGCCTAATCTAAATCTTTTCTCTTTCAGTTTGAAACTGTTACCCTTTGTCCTCTCAGTACACTCCCTGATAAAGGGTCTCTCACCATCTTTCCTACAGGTCCCCTTGAAGTACTGGAAGGCCACTATAAGGTCTCCTCAGAGTCTTTTCTTCTCTAGGCTGAACTCCTCCAACTCTCTCAGCCTGTCCTCATAGGAGAGCAGCTCCAGTCCCTTGATCATCTTCATGGC
>VWZY01010292.1:145611-177112 GCA_013399075.1 Chloroceryle aenea
ACTGAAAATCAAACACATTTTCAGCACCTCAGAAGAAAGCTGCTTGCCACACACTTGCGTCCTAGTAACACAAGGATGTTTTATAGCAAGAATAGCTGTATTATCTTCAGTAAAGTGACAAGTGAAGAAAACAAGCTTAGCGTACCAACAGATAAAATACACTTCTCTCTCCTCTTGTACGACAGAAGTCAAAACCTCTGGGTTTGCATAGTGCAAATTAATGAAATGGAATACAGGCCTCTATAAACCAAACTTTCAGATTAAAAGATTTGTCATTGAATATTCTATAAAAATAAAATTGTGTAAAACCCTTGGCATTATGAAGAAAACACCTGAGACTGAGAATAGAAAAAAAATATTTCACCGATTAAAAGTTCTTGAATTAATCTATTTGACATAGCTGTTGTATTTTCATTTATTGTCCAAAAGAGTATATGGTTACAATACATTCCTTTGGTCTGTCAATAGCAGATCAAAAGCAGATGTGAAACAAGGTAGGATTCGTTTGTTTCCCTGTTTATCACTTCACACGTGTTTATTCATGACTCCTTGGGAACTGCTGAAGGCCTAAATCATACCCAGATTAGCCTGAAATGGACAGGTTGTTTCACATAAGTGTAAGCAGTTTTGCAAATGCTAAAAACAATTGGGCCAACATCTTCAAAGGTGTTTAGGCTGATAATGAGATCAATGGAAAGTATGCCTTTTTGAGGAGTCAAGTCTTGATTAGTAAAAATAATGAGTTCAAATGGGAGCTTTAAGCAGTGTTACATTCTAGAAATAGTTAATTGTATCTGCAGTTTCTGTGGCAATAAAAGGGTCAATTTTCACTTTGCTACACAAGAAAACATTTAAAAGATGGGTTTATACAATTAATGAACCATGAGCTGCATATATTATTGTCAATTTTTATCTGGCAGGCTATGAAAAAACATATAGCATACTCTCTGGGAACTTGATGGGAAAATTAGTTTCAAGATATGAAGATACTACTTGAAAAGGTGGATGAGCTGTGTAGATTTTTGTTTCTAGAAACTTGACTTAGAATCCTGGTGTTTTATTGTGGACAAAAGTGCATGAGTACATGTGTCTGCTGTTCTTTGGTAGGGCCAACAGACTCAGATGAACAAAGGTTAGTGGAATAGCAGCCTAGAATGAAATTTACTTAAAAGACTTAATCATATAAAACACTTCAGAGAACAGTCTGATGACATGGCTTAAAGCATGGGCAGAGATATCTTCCACTAGACCCGGCTGCTCAAAGGTCCTTCCAAGCTGACCTTACATGTTTCCAGGGAGAGGACATTCACAACTTCTCTGGGCACCCTGTTCCAGTGTCTCACCACCCTGACAGTAAAGAATTTCTTCCTAATGCCTAATCTAAATCTTTTCTCTTTCAGTTTGAAACTGTTACCCTTTGTCCTCTCAGTACACTCCCTGATAAAGGGTCTCTCACCATCTTTCCTACAGGTCCCCTTGAAGTACTGGAAGGCCACTATAAGGTCTCCTCAGAGTCTTTTCTTCTCTAGGCTGAACTCCTCCAACTCTCTCAGCCTGTCCTCATAGGAGAGCAGCTCCAGTCCCTTGATCATCTTCATGGCCCTCTTCTGAACCTGCTTGAGCAAGTCCATATCTTTCTTATGCTGGAGGCCCCAGCGCTGAATGCAGTACTCCAGGTGGGGGTCTCAAGGGAGTGGAGTAAAAGGGGAGAATCACCTCCCTCAACCTGCCAGCCATGCTTCTCTTGATGCAACCAGAATGTGATTGGTTTTCTGGGCTAGCGCACATTGACAGCTCACATTCATTTCTTATCCACCAATACCCCCAAGTCTTTTCCACAGGGCTGCTCTCAATCCACTCATATCTCAGCCTGTATTTGTGTTTGTGATTGCTCCAACCCACAATTGCAGAATGGTTTGGGTTGGAAGGGACCCTTCAAGGTCATCTAGTCCAACACCCATGCAGGGAGCAGGCACATCTGCAACCAGAACAGTTTTTGCTTAAAAGCATTACCCCTTGTCTTATCACAATAGGCCCTGCTAAAAAGTCTGTCCCCATCTTTCTGTCAGGCCCCATTAAGCACTGAAAGGCCACAATAATGTCTCCACATTCATAATTAATAAGCACCACATCCAATCTCCCCTTAAACACCTCCAAGGATAGCGACTCCAACACCTCCCTGGGCAATTGATTCCACTGCCTAATCACCCACAGTCACAGAAACCCACATTATAGAAATTTCTTAAGAAGTGCTTAAGATAATATTTAGTGGTATCATAAACCTAGCAATCTGGGCCATATATTTTCAAAGGTCGGTAGTCAATCTTGGCAAATAAAGAAATGAAGTACATACATACTTTTTGAAAGAACGGTGCAATCACCAATTTAATGGGATGAGTCAAATTAGAAAATCTGGAACAGCATATAGGTGCTTTGTTATTTTTTTTCATGTCTTTTACCAGCTTTGCAACATACAGAGGAAACTGTCTCAATTGGATAGGCTAAAAGAATCTGTTTCTTCTCAATTCTCATCACTGCCCTCATGTCCAAACAGAATTTTCAACTAGCTTTTGCTTTATCCTTAATTCACATTCCCTTCACATGACTTCCAAAAACTGTGTTAGGCAAAGCATTTTAAAGACATGAAATACAAATCATTAACTACAGAGACATGAAGTTTAATTATTTCTAAAACCAGCTTTCATCTAGGCAGCCCTTGTCAACAAAAAAGGCTTCTGGTTAGTAGCAGGTCTTCAAAACATAACATTTTACTGTGCAGACAGCATTAAGCTATTATAGGTGTCACCGAGGAATAGAAGTAAAAATAACTTATTTTATCTGACACTGATGGATGAAATTAAAATATAAATGAATTAGGCACATTATAGATAATTGTTTTCATAACTGCAGTTACTAGATATCAAGGATTTCAGTGTAAATCTCACATCGAATATTATTTTATGACTTCCCTTGACCAACAGATGGTCTTCTCCAACAAGAAAGCACACCAGAGAAAAGAATGAAACTGCACTAATTCTGACAGCATACTTTAAAGAGAAATTAATCTCTTCTTCAGTTTAAATTTAAATAATAATTTAGCTCTCAAATCAGTAACAATGTTTGGCTTCCACATTAGAATAGCCCACATAATGCCACAGAGGCCTTCAGCAGCCCAGCATGACCATCTGCAACGTAGGAGCCTGAGCATATTTTTTTCTTTAAATTGAATTGTACCCTTTGGTGGTAGCTACCCAGCTCCTATAATTATCCAGGAATGTAAATGGTAGTTTATAAAAACAAAACAAAAGCAAAAAGCACACACACGAAAATCCCAACCAACATAGCAAAATGCTGGGGAGGGAAGATGAGGGAAGAGTTACATAATTGCTTTATAGGAGTGTAGACTCTGCACCAAGTATCCACCCCAATAAAGTTCCTACTAGCACAAAGAGGATGACTGCCCAACTGCTGTTCCTCAGCCATCACATTCTCTTCCCACTACCCTCTGTAGGGGCAGAGACTCATCCAGGGGTTCCTGTCAACCTGGCACAGTGGCTGCAGCCTTCTGCTGGGGAAGGCAAACACCAGCCACCAATTCTCTAGAAGCTAGCAGGAGACAGATGTACAGCATAGCCTGGACAATGGCTGGGGCTTGGACCTGAGATTAAATGGGTGGGTTTGGAGTGGAGGACCTTGGTGAGGTTGCTCAGACCAATTCAGGCCTACAGAGGCCTCCTGTGTGCGTGGGGCCCTGATACTCAACAGCTCTTGGGGCACAAGCAACAACATACCAGGTCAGGCCCGGATACCTCCCTGCTGAAATGACAACATTGTAGATAACCATATCTGCTCATGCTAAATGATAGAAGGCTTCATCAGCAGCTAGAAGAGGTTTCTTCAGACTGCGGACACCATAGTAAAATGTATATGAAAGAATCATGCAATTATCACACAGTACTATATTTAAAGTGCATGAATATTTCCTACCTGTAATTCTGCCCGATTAAAAGCAAAAATGCTATCCAAGCTGGTATCTCCATGCACCACATGAATCATTTTCATACTTAACAGTACATTTGTTTATCTGAATTCAAAATAATATTAAGGAATAATGAGTAAAAAAAAACCTGAAACAAGGATACTGTCTTTGTTAAGAAGTTCAATAATGTTTATAATTGGCATTTCACTAGAACTCTGAAACTTTCTACTGCTTATCAACAACTCATTTAAAGAAAGTTCCCAATACCCAAGTAGTTATTCATTAAAAGAAAATGTAAACAAAAATCACTCATCAATAATAACTTTCATGAAGCTGACCTTATAACATGAGCAGAAATGGTTACTTCATTCAGTTTATCTTACTGTGACAGTAACTACAATGCTTCATCACAATGAACAAGTCTTCAAAGAAAAAGCATATAGACCAAAAAAAAACAAAACAAACAACTGCAGTCCTTAAAATTAAATTGCTGAGTTATAGACAGCTGGGTTCTCTTTTGAATACTGCTAAACATTTTCAAAGAATGCTATATAGCAAATATCAAACTCCAGCATATTACACCAGGCTTGGGAAGCTAAGCAAATCGGACATCAGACATCACAAGCTACACTAGTAGCAAGTAATGAACACAGATTTGTTCTAGTCTACACCATTCAAAACTAATAAATTCCAAAGGCTAACAAGGAAAGGTCCCTAATTAGTGAAAAACAGTAAGTACAGCCAGATAATACTTATAAAAACACTATTACTAAATATTAATATCTCATTTTTTAAAAATCATGTATGAAACAGTGAAAAATTCCTAGTAAAACAAATATTTTCTGCTGAATATGAATATCACTGCATGGGCCCCATTTACTGTTTCATTTTTGCTTCACACTGTTCACTTAAAATGTCCCTATACTAGGAGGGTTTTTTCCTCCTAAATAACACCCAGCTACACCTTACATCTGCAAGCAGAAGTGAACATGATGATCTCCCTCTTTACAGCTAGGTTGGCAGGAAGAATCACAGAATCAGCATGTGCAGGTCAAGCACAATGTGTGTTGTTATTGTGTTATAAAGAATTGTTTGTAGCAATAGCAACATTATTCAAGTGTTATCCATGTAATATTTCCTTAAAAGTCAACATAACAGGCAGTGAATGAAGTTAAAATAAAAACTGTTACAATTTCAGTGTACAAATATTTTTTTTAATCTATCATTCCTTTTTGAGTCACCTTTTGTCCCCTGAAAAAATATCCGTCATAATAGCACATAAGTTTTTAACACATCTCTTCCGTTAACATGTCTTCCACTGCCCCACTGTAACTTTTCTTTACTCTGATCTTAAAAATTAATATTAAAAGCAGATAAGGTAAAATATTCTCATGTAGCATTTATTTGTTATGCAGAATTTTCACCCTTGCTTCTCCAGTATTCTTGTTAACAAAACCATGTGTTTTAAAACACATTTTGATTGTAATGGAAAGGATTTGTAAACATAAATAAGCACATGATGAGCAGTCACAAAAATGCCCAAATTTTTCACCTATTTTCAGACATTTGAAATTTCATGTCATTTAATCAAAATATACAACATATCAAAAAAGGCCATCATTAATAGCAACAACCACATTACAGATGTAGCTGTAATGTTGAAGGTACTTCACCATTGGATCTGTTCTATTCTTTTTCTTTTCATATATTTCAGCTGCTACCTTTAGCTTTTTACCTCTATGGAAAATACCTACAGTCTTGAAAATAGAGAAGAAATACTCCTTACTAGAGGAATCCTGTGCTTGATGAAAATTCTGTTCGTCTAAAAATAGTTAGCAGAAGTGGTTTGATATTCATGCAAACACATAATAGCAATTCTCCACTCGTTTCAGTTTATATACAAACTACACCACCACTGACTATCTTTCATATGAGAAAAATTCACATATACTTTATTTTTTGCACTAAGGAGATAGAATTTTTTTTTTTCTCTGTGCCTTTTTGTTTTGTTTTCAAGATACACAATTAAACATACTGTAAACAGTATACCTGCTGTCACTCCAGGATTTAAAATCTAAACCACTCTACTTATGTTTCTGTGAACTGAACACAGTAGAAGTTCCCAGAAAATCTTTTATACATCTTCAGATCCTTCAGGATTCTGTTGTTACTTCATTTTACTGTGAAATCAATTATATTTAACAGGTTGTGTCCTTCAAGACTATTTTCAAATGATTGGTTTTTAAAATATATATTTGTGTGGTGCTCTAAAATGTACCATCTTTCAACTGATAGAAAATTGCCACTATTTCAGAAAGTTGCAATTGACAGAATTGTCAATGAAACCAAACAGGAAAATAAAGACAGTTAATAACGAGCCGGTTTAAGTACCCTTAGAAGCCTCAATTCAGTACCTAAAAGCATTAAACATTATGTGACTGCATGCTATGGTATCTACAGTACTAACAAATTACAGAAAGAAGTATCAGCAAGACTACTTTATCTATAACATGCATATATACATATACATATATTGTCTACCCAACCCAAACAGTCCTTTTCTAATTCCCCATAAGCAGCAATCACTCCTGCTAAAACTGTGAAAGAACCACTGAGAGCAATGCCCAACAAGAAATGCACACCTATGCAGAGCTTCATCCATGAAACACTACCTCATCAAATAATCAGCAGAAACAAGAATTTAGATTGCAAGCTTCTCCTAATGCGGACCATCTCTTAATGAAATCAGTAAGTCAGTGTTGAAAAGGGACTGCTATCTTTCTTACAGCCTTGAAGTTGCACCAATTTTTTAAAAAATGCAGCCTGCACTCCCTATTTTTCTCTGGTACTCCCTTTCTTGTACAGAAGTACAAAGCTTATAACTAAAGGAGAACTCACATGCAAGTCAGCATTTCTCATCAGTCTGTCCCGAAACAAAATTTCCTCAATGGAATACAGGAAATTTTGCTCTAAAAACAATAAAATGTCCATCCAGAGAACTACCTTGAAAGGAAGTGGCAAAGAAAAAATAAAAGTAACAGGAAATAAGTATGTAAAAGGAGATGGCAAAGGCTCTTCAAAGCTCCCATATTTAATTGGATTACATGCTGGCCACAATAAAGAACAGAACTCCCTTACAGTGACATTTTTGCTGTCATGCACTTAAAGGCGCAGGAAATGCCTTTCTTAGGATACACCCAACAGTAGTTAGCAGTTTCATACAACGTGATCTTTAACAGTGATTTTTTATAACTGTTTTTCTATCACAACCCATTTTCTCATCACACTAACTGTATAAATGAATACAGGTAGTTCTGTAGACATGGTGTGTAGGACATGACATGACCAGAGCACAGCAGCAGGTTTTATCCTAAGTCATGCTCATTTCTAGAGACAAGAATGACATTTTGGGATATTGAATTTCTTAAGCAAACATTTTTAACTGTTGCGCAATATATTTCTTGCTAATAACTTGCCCTTCTCTCTTAACTCTTGGGCTACAATCAAAGGAAAATGTTCTTAACAATATCTCTTTCTTTGCAAATTGAAGTAAGGTACGTATTGAGTATTAAATCTGGAAAACTATAAAATGCAACTTTTTTCCTCTTCTCCAACGCCACCCCCACCTAAACTAAAGCATACCAGAAAACACTGGAATTGGACATTGCTTACTTCTGCATAGCTATGGTAATCAATTGAGTATGAGACTTGGAAAGAAGGGCATAGGAAATCAAAGGTCTTGAAATTATGTGGAAAGCAAGAATCTGCAAATTAAGAATACTTTTTTTTCTTGGAGAGAAAAAAGGAGTTTTAACAATGAAACAAGTTAAATAGCATTCCAGGAAAAATAAATAAATAAATAAATAAATATGATGATAATTCTACAAACATATAAAGATTTTGTGTGTTTACTTCTGGACCCAACATTTGTCTTTGGAAGTGTGCCCCAGTGAGTCACTAAAGCTGAAAGGCAGCAGTAACCACTGCAAAGTTTTATGTGCCTATTCATTCCGCTATTCTATAAAAATACACATTAGTTACCACTATTTCCCATTTTATGTGGCATGTGCATTCCATTCATGCGATGGAAGAGACTGTAAATGAAGCCACACATAGCTCCATTCATATAATGCATATTCATTTCCTTGTAAATATTCTTCTATGCAATTTGCAAAAAGAAGACACTTAACATAAATGAAAACATGAGGGTTTGGGCTTTCCATTTCCCCAAGAGGGGCCTTATATTTCACAGCTAACTTCACTGATGTTATAGCAGAACTGACTTTTAGTCTAGCTTCAATTGCAGACAACAGCAGTTTAAAAAAACAACTCATCAAACAAACAAACAAAACAAAACAAAAAAAAAAACACAACAAAAGAAAACAACAACAACAACAAAAACCCATAACAAAACCAAACCAAAACCAAACCAAAAGCCCACAACTTCATGGAGCAGTCAAATCTTCATCGCCAAGCAGTTCTGTGCTACAGGAGTGGTTCTGCAGATTGACATTATTACTGTTAAGTAACTAGTGTCCACCCAGCATACATCTCAGACTAGTGCTGACTACAAACTGCTGAGTTGCCACTACAGGTGAAATCCTCCAGTGACCTTCTGGGTTAGTGTCATCAGGAAGAAATCCCTTTCAGAACACTCCAGGGCTGCCCTGCAATGCAACCAAATCAAGATAGTGGGGAATAGCAAAAAAATTCACTGCAGAAGAGCAGTACTGATGTGAGCTGGAATGCTAACACAGATAAGCCCAGAAAAGACAACCCTCAACCACAAAATGATCTAATCACTTCTCATTCTTCACACATTAATTCACAAGATTTTCTACAGTTTGAGCCATTTCAGGTATTGCCTACAAGAAAGTATAAGGAGCATGTCCCACTAGGACAAATAAATAGAGGCCAGCTAAAGCAAGAGAAAAGAACCTCTTCTAACTTCACTGTTGACTATCATTGCAGTCACTCTCTACAATGTGATTATATCTGCAAGGTGTGGCTGTTAATTTGAAAAATATTTTTTTAGTAAAAAAAAAGTAAAAATATTGCTCTGTACAAGAATTTCTTCAGATAGTAACCTAGGTGCTAGGAAGATTTCAGTTTCACCACAAGTTTTATCATATCTGAAGATACTTCAGTAAAAAAAATCCAGAATATATTTATAACTAAGTCTGTGCTAAATAATGACCAGTGTCTATCAAACAGCAACTCATTCAATAATCCTCAGTGTGATAGGCATGGGAACTGGAGAGGAAATAATGAGAAAGAGACTAAGTGATAAACTGATAGTAAGAATAAGGGGGGCAATGATCTCTGAAAATCACTTCTACAGACACCCATTGCATTTCAAGTGCTCCGGCAGGAGTATTATGAAGCCAGTGCCATTCATAATCAAGCTTTAGTCATCAAACTTAGGCCCAATGACAATGGTGCATTTGCGCACATGCAAATCCAGACATTTCTGTGTCCAGCGCATGGGTTCAGGGTCATTATATCATGCCCCTTTTGGAAGGAGGTACTGAAGTCTCTTACTCAAATTCATTGTGCAAACATGGAGCAGGCCTGTGTTTATATACTAATCCACCCTTCCATCCAGGCATACCACTCTGCTGCCTGGTATTCAGAAATGCAAAACTAGCCTTTGACCATAATGAGAGGTCTCAGAGTCTGCAAGTATTTTCTCATTTTTCTCCTCCTCAGTAGCTGTAAACTATGCAGGACCTGACAAAGATATGTCAATCACGTTCACCCTGTGAAACCAGACCTAAAAATAGCAAGAGTCACAATGAATCATTCAAGAAGGGTTCAGGGCAACTTCTATCACATGTTTTCCCAAACCTAAATAAACTACCTATCTGAAAATCATTCACCTGCTCTAGGATTCATACTCCATCAAAAGTTGATTTTGAAGCCCTATGGAAATGACAGAGATGGATTACTGCACCACAATCTCACTCCAGATAGAATTTTTTGATCTCTCTGGCTCAGCTGGGACGAATGTACAATGGAGAATCATACATGGGTAATATTTTTTAAACACAAAGAAAACTCTCAAATGTGATTTCCAGAAACTGTTATAAATTGAAGGTAAGTGTTTCAGGGCTGAGAGGGTTGGAAAGCTGTTAGAAGTGCTTTAAAAATGTTCTGTTTAGATCTGACAGACTGAGACAGCAAAATAAAAATTAACATTTAAAGTACATATATGCTTTATTAAAATGTTTTATGTATATGTGTAGACATAACATAAAGATGTAGTATGAAAAAAAAAAAGAAAAAACTCAAAAAAAATGTAGGTGTGAAGATGACCTCTTAAGATTCAGCTTGATAAAGAAATGTAGATTCTTGCTTTACATCTAACAGAACACTCAAACTCTATTTTAATTGGCTTAGGGTTATATAAAGAAATATTTACCCACAAGGAAAAAAAAGTAGTAAGAGAAAACAGCTGAAATTTGTATGACATTTTAAATACACATTTACTTTAATGCTTTCCTTGTTTAAGAGCTGACTCTCTGCCGTTTTGAAGTTCAGGTCATATTTCCACTTGACTTTGATGAAAACTAAACCAGTACTTCAAATATCAAAGAAAAAAAAAAATCAGGTACAAACAAGGAATAAGAACAAAATCAGGTTTGTAAAGTTAATAATGCAGAAACTGAAGTTTTCTTGCACTCAACAAAGTAAAGGGCTACATTACAAAATCTCTTGATTTTTAGAATGAGACCTCTCTTCTGCTTAAAATATTACAGAATTCGGAATAAGGAAACTTTGTGAGCTTGCATACATACCTAAATTTCAGAACTATGAAGATATATTTTTATAATATGCTAGAATGTTAATTTGAATATAAATTCTGCTGTTCTATTATATCATCCTCATTAAAAGGTGTTCCATGAATTTACCTCACATTCCTAAAAGTGTTTGAGGAGGTAATTTTCCCTTCACAGAAAGAAAACAAAATAGGATATTGCTACTTCTGACATACCCTGCTCTTACAAAATTTAATCCTCATAAATTCCCACAAATGTGGGTGGGAATCCTTTTAAGACAGACGTATGTTCAGTGTAACATTTGGTATATGTTAGGAAGATGTCACCGCCTTCTCAATTACAGAGTCCCATGATGAAACATTCATTTTGATAATCCCCAAGAGCAATATTCCTCATTTAGTTAATTTTTCTCTCTAGAATACATTTGTTTTATTGTCTGAACCTTTCTGGTTTATGTCCTGTTTTATGTATCAGCATTTAACTTGAAAGGAAGAAATGAATCACTTCACTTTTCAGGCAATCCATCCCCACTACAAGAAAAGCTTTGGGATTTTTCAGGTTCTCTTTCTTTTTCTTTAGATTTGTCTTTTCGCATTCTTCAAAATTTACCAATTTAATTTTTTGAAGAGTTTAACAGTAGTATTAAAATCAAAGTAAAAAATTATGTTACATAAAAATTATGAGGCCACTGAGAATTCCAATAAAAAAAAAAAAAAAAGGAGGGGCTTTAACAACAACAAAAAATTATTAATAGTTTTGCCAGTAATTTCTTTTTTATTCCACTCACCTTAGGGGACAGCACAGACAGCCATACCCAATCAGAGGAAAGGTCCATTTAACCCAGCACTTCATCTCCATAGTGATAAACAGCAAGTGTCTGACAAAAAGCTCAGTGACAGGACAAGTCTGCTGTGGCATTTCTCCAGAACCTTACCTGATGCTCTTCTACAGCAGCATCTTTTAAAAGCAGGTATAATTATTTGTTTACTTAGAAAAATGCAGGCAGTGCAGGCAGTGCTTTTGAAAAGTATTTAAATGATCACTGCTTTGTTTAAAAAAATAAAATAAAATAAAAGAGAGAGAAAAGGAAACAAACAAAAAAACAGAAAACCAAACCAGACCAATGGCTATACTACATCTTTACAAATTCTTCCAGTCACTTATCTAAAATAGTAAGAGTTGATTGTTGCCCTCCATTTTTCCTAACTCAGTAACAGCAAAGCAGTTATTATCTCAGTAAGACACGGGGATAAACAATGTTTATCTCTTCAAGAATTGTAGTCCTGAAATATTTTTCAAATCCCAGCCAAACCTGCAGTGATGAGGCCCTTCTCCTGCATGGAGTTGGATCCACTGAAGTGGCTCATCATACCTGGTTCACATAAACTACTTTTTCTTTTAATTTAAGGGGAAAAAGCATAAAAATCCCTCAGCATTTTACATGAGCTGTAGCCAACTGCACTCCACTTTAACAAATTCAGATAGCACTACACCACACTGCACTGCTGTGGCACTAACTCAGAATACGACCTGCAGTTTTGGGCACATCAGTTTAAGGAGGACATCAAACTATCAGAGTGTGTCCGGAGGACAGTGACCATGATGGTGAAAGGCCTTGAGGGTGTGACATACAAGGAGCAGCTAATCTGACTTGATTTGTTCAGCCTGGAGAAGAGAAGGCTGAGAGCTGTCCTTATTGCAGTCTACAACTTCCTCAAGGGGAACAGTGGAAGGAGAGGTGCTGATCTCCTCTTTCTCAGCAACAGGACATGAGGAAATGGAATGAAGCTGCATCAGGGAAGTTCCTGGAAACCAGGAAAAGGTGAAAGAGTGACTGTTCAGTAGAACAGAGTCTCCAGGTAAGTGACCACACAGCACCAAGTCTGTCAAGGGCTCAAGAGACATCTAGATTATGCTCTTAAACATATGGTTTAGTTTAAGGTAGTCCTTCAAGGTGCAAAGAATTGGTGATGATCCTTATATGTCCTTTCCAATTTGAGATTGTCTATGATTATATACTCTTCATAGCTTTTTGCAGTTTCCAAGTTAACATTTTCTGACCAAAGCTTTGGATAATGGTAATGAGTTCCGGAACCATCAGAGTGTATAGTAAGATATACAATACAGAGACTGAAATAAAAGTGATTTTGTTTGTTTGATTTTGGTTTTTGTTGTGTGGGTTTTTTTTTGTAGGGGTTTAGGCTTTCTTTTTTAATCTAGTCTTTTTCTTTTCTTTTTTTTTTTTTTTTTAACTAGTCTTATTTGCAACATTTCTCAAATTCTAAGCTCCTGAAACTTTAAAACTTTACTATATATGAAATTTAACAAACAACATGCTTTCACAGTTCAACAATTTCAGAAACTAACTGTAATTTTCAACACATAAATCTTGGGGTTTTTTTCAGTATTCCTCTTCAAGGAAGTGATGAAAAATACTTAGGCATTTAGGACTATGAGACATAGTCACCTACCCAATGCTGTACAGAAATTCTTAAATCACACCATACAAACTTTAAAATCAAATATTATTTGTCCATGTTAGTTTTACAGTGATTGTTAATTTCAGTACTTTCATTCTTTGAAACACTATTAGCTTTGTTACATTTTTTTTTGTCTATTAAGATATGAAACACCCTTCATCAAAGTAAGACCACCAAAACAGATAAGCAAATTAATACTGCCATGTTTCCTCTGATCTGCTGTGCAGCCTGTACGTGCCTTCAGCTACTTAACAAGAAGAGTTGGTTCAGAAGAACTGCACCTGAAGCAGCACAGACTTCTGAAAGACAGTTTCTGACACTATTTGGCACAACTGCAGACACAATTTTTTTGCTGTTTTGTTTAACTGATAATTGATCAAGGATATAACATTGTAAAATAATATATGAGTATATATTCCATGAGTATGAGGTAGTCAACAAAGAAGGAATAATATGCACACAGGAAGCATCCAAATAACAAAACTTGTCATACAAAGGACAAGATAAGCACAATGATCTACAAATAGTCAGTGTATCCACCTGGACACAAACGATGACTAACAAAAGAAAACATGATATGCAATACCTAGGCAGAAAAAAGGAGACTCCCATCCCCTTCTGAATGGGGACCACAGCAAAAAAAAAACCAAAAACCCACAAAAAAAACAGAAGACATTAGCATGGAATATTCAAGAAGACAGACAACAAAGTCACTTCAGTGACACCTTCCCTCAAAATATCCTCAAGTTCTCATCACCTTAACCTCAGCAGCTCTGAACCACCAAAGACCATAAGCCATCAGTGCTACTTATACAGAAACTATAGTTTGTTTCATCTTTCAATACACTCACTGTTAACTTAGAATACAATTATTAGAACAGGTTTGTGTACACCATGATGATGATTAATGTGAAGAGATGGCTAGCAGCAAGATGTGCTATTAACAAATAAATTTAAAACTGGCCCAATTTGTCAGTGTTCTGAACATTCCATCACAAAAATCTCCAATTTCCTGATATTGAGATATATATGTGTGGTGTGTGTGTTTTTATATGCACAGATATCTAAGTAATCCCATACATACAAGCTGCAACGGCAGCTTGATGCTCCTCAAAATCCTGAACAAATGTTTATGCAGCTTAATCATGAAAAGACCAGGAAGCAGAGACACACATCATAGCAGAGGTGGCAGCAGTAAATGGGAACTTGATTAAAAATAGTTCTCTGAGTTAAATGTGTCTGTTTCAAGGTATGAACTTTGCTGGACTCCCTCTTTCTTTACTCTTTCTTTACTACATAGCTCTTGATCTCTAGATGGTCCTCTGATTACATACTTCAACTCATCATTATAATAAGCCTCAGCTAGCAACTGTGCTCTCATCCTTCTCCAATGAGTGGGAAGGTGTAGAGTAACCAGGACTCAAGCTGTTAAGAAGAGAAACCTCTCCATTAGACAATGAAAGAAAATAATTTGCATTGGTATTCACACTTTATAATCTTTGTAGTCCTTGAACAATAGTTTTAGTGAAGCTCACAAGACCAGAGCTACAGGCAAAATGTGTGGTGAATTCTCCCTTATTCTCTGAGCTATTTCATAATTTAGTATTTAAATGTTAAGAACATCCCAGAGTAATTAATTACTACTGGAAAGATAATTTGCATGCATCATCATATTTACACATCAAAAAAAACCCCTAATTTGCTAAAGGAAGTCTTATACAGTGCATTTTGCAACATTACAGGCACCAGAATTAATTAGATCTTCTTGAAAGTCCTTGGAGTCTTTTCCTTCACACCTTTTTGAAAAAGAGTTATACTATTTTTTGTTTTGTCTTCCACTGGGAAGAGGAAAATGCTTCAGCACTTTACAATCATTTTGTAGAGTATAAACTAGCAATAGGTGCCAAAACAGGATATGAATATTTATGATGTGATGTATAGAGAACAATTGAGAGCATTTACATTGCTAATACTTGAAAACAGAAGTCAAAATAGAAATGATAAAATCTAATTAGACAGGTCTTACAATTAATTCAAGTCTGGGAGTCCTCTTTCAAGGTACCTTGATCAGGTTTAATTGGATTCTGAAGAACCTGACAGAAACCCCTTGGTAAAAACAGTGCTTCGAAGTTTAAAAGTTGAGACATTGTAGGACTGGTGACCAAAGCTGCCACTAAGTATACTGTGGCAGAAATGGAGCAGTTCAAAACATTCTGCTTAGTAAAAGCTCTTCTTTTGCTTCATATTATGAGTATAGATTCAAATTTGTTTGTCTGTTATATTTAGTGATTTCTCCACATATTTCAAGAGAATTGTTAAAAACACCACTACAATATACCAGCCCAGTACTACTACAGGGTATGATTTCTGCACACAAAACCAGAAAATCTTAAATGAAGAGTCATGACGATTCTAACTCCTTTTATGTTAAGACATTGCAATTTTTTTAAGATAAATCCCTCTAGAATTATTGAAATGATTGTTTAAAACAAATTATCTCTGTTTGTGATAGAAAATTACAAGTTTTCAGCTATTGCAAGGAAGTCATGATCATATCCCAGAACATCTGAGTTATAGAGAAGGCAGCAATTTCTACTTGCCATACCTATTCCAGTCAGAAGGCCTATCCAAGCACAAAGGCCTTTTTTCATGTGCTTTATGGTTAAGGAAAACAACCTCTACTTATGCTTTCTTGCTGGGCCAGGAAACAAGAGAAAGAGACAAATCCGTAAGATCTTGAAGATCTTCCTCAAAGTGTTTCCCCATGCTTCCTTCCATACTTTATTTCTTCTCTTTGGCCTTAATTCACAATCCCGCTATTTATTATTCATTGTTTGCTGAGGACATTAGTAACTATAGTTGTGGGTGACCTTAGTGCATGTGTCTGGGTGGCAGACAGGTACAGCAGCGCACACGCCCTTGACAACCTACTGCACACATTGATGAGCACAGAGCTCACAGGAGGTAGGAAATAGGGGACATTGAGATGCCCTATCTGTTCCATTAAGCCGAGGAAGAAATCAGATAGTTGCTTTGTCATTTGTCACTACATCTGCATTTGAAATATTCTAATAACTAAAGCTGCATCTCTCTCTCCACTAATATGGGAAGAAAAGAAAGACTGAAAAGTTGTGGCTTTTCTGCTTGGCGTGATGAAGGCGACAGTAAAATATGTTTTTCTAGTCCGTAACAAGAAAAAAAAAAAAAGCAACCCAAACAAACCAGAAAACAGCTGTAAGCTGTACTTCCCTGCTTTCAGCCCCCACCGTTTTCCTTTAAGTATGTTGTTCTTTCAAAGCTACTTGCAGTAGCCTTGGCCTTCTTTTGCTTTATTTTCAAGCTTTCCCCTCCAAAAAAATGGATATTGGTCCACTTCTCTTTGAACGTAGAACAGAGGATATCATGTTACTAGACACCTTTGAAAAATTTACCCAACACATTTTTTTCAAACATCCTAGTATTACACATGACTTACTTTTATCTGCATGAATTGAAGCTCTCATGTAGCACACACTCCTCCCTACTACCACCTTGCTTCCTATCCAGAGGTGCACTCAGCACATTAGCGGATTGCTTTCTTGCTTACACTTTGATTCATCTCTACAGATGAATAATAAAAATTTACAGGGGAATTTAAATGGCAGTAAATGAAAACTGGACATAGAAACCTGAAAAGTATAAGACGTGTTTATTAAAAAACAAACAAACAACAACAAAAACCAAACACATGCCAAAAACAAACAAACAAACAAACAAACAAAAAACCCACCAAATCAAATAAACAACAATATTTATAAAAATGAAAAAAAACCCTGCAATTTCTTTTACCCTAATGACATCACTGGAAAGACATAAATAAGGACATTGCCAAGACTTAAACAGGCTTCCTAAAATCATCTCAAGTTAATACAACTTAAGAAAAAAAAAATCACAGGCATGTATTTATAAACACTTTAACTCAGATATTCTATTTTCCTTTCATGCTGTTAGTCACAGCTAAATATTGTACTAAATAATTACATGGTTTGGAAAAAAAAAAGAATTTGACATAATCACCAGTGCATATATTAATATTCTAATTTTACAGTTTTATTGAGGGTATATGCAGTATTACAGTTATAAATTAATTATGCAGTGGTTCATTCTTTGTGTGTTAACTACCTTCACAAATAATCAACCAAGAAAACAGGAGAAGAACTAGCCAAAAAATTCATTTCACCACACTATTCTTTGATCTCTTTAATATGTTGCACATTCATTAACTCTTGATTATATTTTCATGATTATATTCTGTGTGCAGCTGAAAACAAATCCAGCTTCCTTCGGGCTAACATTTGCAATCTAAGAAACTATATTTCCATAAACAATCTTACACATTAAATTTGAACACACATCTTCCTATTATAAAAAAAAGGAAAAATCCACAATCCAAGCCCCCTAACATACATTTCAGCCCATTTAATTGTTAACTGTTATTTCATCCTAACTGACAGCAGAAAATAATTATGGATTTCCACTGAATAGCACAATAGCTGAAATCTCTTTTCATATCTTGGGTAGACTAGACCAACTTTTTCAAGGAAAGTATTACTGGCTGAAGTTGCCTTTATCTATATTAAACTGCTCAAATGAGGTTTGTGTAGATATTTTAATTATTACTTTAGAATCTTTAAACATCTTTCAGATATAAAACAATGTGTGGGTTTGATTTTTTTATTAGCTTCTTATTTTGGAAAAGTTTGCTTAAAAATCTACTTTTCTTAAAAATCCTTTTTTGCTTAAAATTCTTCTGCATTTTGGTTTTGCAACTGAAATAAGTACTCCTTTATATCAAAATTCTCAACAAGAGAAACAGAATATCATAATACTGTCACTAAGTATATATGCAAATTCAATTAAGAACATTCTTGAGGGATGTCCAAAAACATCTCAAGTGAAGACAAAAATAGTCAAGTTATTTAAGTCTGCATTAAGCATCGAAATTTCTGGAAAGAACATTTTCCATGGTTAAGATTCTAGCGATCTCTACATTTTATTAGGTTCCTTGTAACCACTTCCTAATTTATTTGTAAGAATATTTGTTGTACATTTTTCACATGTCTTCAGTCATAGGGCATTTTGGGAGATCATATATGCAAAATTTCAGGGTTTTCAGATTAAAAAAAAGCCAACATGTAACTTGAACAACAGATTTTTGCCTAAACAGAGTTTAGCTATTGGTTCAGTTTCCTTTTGTATACTTGTTTATTTTAATAGTTGTGAACAATAAGTGCTTCGAGAAGATTAAGTTATGAAAAAAACACATTGGACCATGTAAGAATTTATACCTTTTAGAAAAAAAAAAAAAAAAATAACCACCAAAAAAATACCCAAACCAAACAAAAAACCACAAAAATCACACAGGACTTTTAAACAACTGAATATAAGTTCCAATCATCCAAACCACCTTACTCACTTATGTAAGCTTTACTCTTGAGCAAATGCACTAAAATCAGAGGTAACTGTACAGATAACTGTACTGCAGCCACACTCCAGAAGGAAGAGAGCAAATAGGACACCTTTCCATATATCAGTATATAGGCTGCTAACAGGTTTGTGCTATAGTGAGACAACAAGTCAGTGTGAAATCCTAATTTACTTAAAAACTTGAATGAACATTCTGCTTACGTATGCCATTGAAGCTATATTTCACATATGAAAGACAATTATTATTATCTACCACAAGCATTGTTTTATCTAAAGATACAGAAGTTAATTGGACAAAACGTAGATCCTGTAATCCATACTATTCACCTCATTAGTGTTAATCCTTTCCCCAAACCTCTGATTTAATTCTAAATGTTCGGTTCAGCGAAGCTAATATCCTTTTTGTCATTGTTCTTCAGTGAAAATCAACACAAGTCTGTGAAAGATATAGATTACCAATAAAGTTTTATCCTTTCATAATTAGTTTAAAGCTCATAGCAGGCAAGCAAAAGTCATTATTTTGCAGGCTAAACAAAATGACAAAGGATTTTCTTATGCTGAGCATTCAACAAATCAATGCAGGTAAATTGTCTTCATAAACACATCACAAGAGTTTATAATTTTAAGACATTTTGGAGTAGCATTTAGATGTTTCTCGTGTTTAGAACATTGCTCAAGTGCAAATGTGATCAGCTTGTGAAAACCTTATGGCTTAACACATTTTTCCAGCTCTTTCAAAATACATTGTTTTCAAAGATACTGAGCCAAAATTCAAATTTTAACTTCTGAACCTATGACATCTTTTGAAATTCAATTCATGATATTAATAAACCATGTAATGGTTTTACAATATTTAATACTTTCCCTTCTTAATCTGATTTATGATACTCTGAACATGTAAAAATCACAGAATTATCTCAACTGGTCATCTAATCCATTATAAAAGCTGCTCCCATTAGGTGAACTCCACTAGCAATAAGAGATTGTTCTAGTATTAAAATAAACCACCTTCTGATAATTCTCTTGAAAACATTACAGCTCTAACCACATAACTCCATTCTATTAAGTCTCAAACGCAAAACTAAGAAAAAGATAGTATTTATATTCTATTTCTTTATTACATGGTCATGTGTACTGCCAGAAATGAAAGGTATCACAGAATGTTAGGGGTTGGAAGGGGCCTCCAAAGATCGAGTCCAACCCCCCTGCCAGAGCAAATCAGACAGAAATACATCCAGAGAGGTCTTGAAAGTCTCTAGATAAGGAGACTCCACAGACTCTCTGGGGACTCCAGTGTTCTACAACTCTTATAGTAAAGAAGTTCTTCCTCATATTGAGGTGGAACTTCCTGTACTCTAGCTTGGATCCATTGACCCTTGTCCTATCACAATGAATAAGTATATTAAAACACAGAAAATAATGAATATATTATTATTTTCAAGCCACTACTTGAGAAGGTTTACAGTGGAAAGCAAACAGTATTACAGATTCCAATTTTCTCTTAGGTTATTGATATTTTCCCAACACTACCTTTTTTTTATGACAGATTTCTTTTTAAAGTCTTTCCTGGGAATACTATGGTTTGAATACTGCACAGAAAACACAGGTCCTTATTTATTTTTTAGCTTTGCTTCTCTACATCAGAAATGTGTTCATCAGATCTGAAAACCTCACCTGCAGTCTTTTGAGTTGCACAACTCAGAAAAACTTTGCATGTTGCCTTTTGATATACCACCAACTGCTTGCCAAGGAGGCCTTGTTACAAAAGCCTCAGGAACATGATTCTCTCCCAAGTGTTTTTAAGGTTTTTTTTGTTTGTTTGTTTCTTTCAGTTTGGCTTTTAGCAGTAGTTGTGAAACGCAAGAACAGTCTTCCTTCAGAGTTCTGGTAACAGTGGCATTAAGGGAGATTTTTTTGACAAAATATGTCTCAAAGAGATCTGAGTGAAAGTGATGTGATAAGTATATCATAGTTACTAACCACACAATCTCAAGAACACCTTCTCTCTGTATTATTTTAAATGTTACTTATCCCATATATCCCAGAAACACCATAGTTTTTCTGACCCATAAAGCTGGACTGTACTTAACAGAGGTTGTGTGTTGACTGGAGAAAGTTTACAGTTTAGATTGGTTACATTAGCTGTGCTTTTTTTAAGGAGACTTTTTATTATGTTTTAAGTGACAGCTGATGGCAAAGAACTTACTTAAAATAAGAAAGCTTTCAGTGCATGTTACCTATGGAATAATGGCTGATTAAACTGACACACTGACTTTGGACCTGTTTGATTGAGAAGATAACACAAGTAGTGGATTGAAATAAATAATATATTCAAAGTACAGAGCTTTCAGGCACCACACTGAGTCTCCAGCCTACCAGTTTCAAATAAGTCTCATGGGATTTAGTGCACTCCAGCAAAGGTCAAACTCACTGGCACTGTTTGGAAGTACAATGGGTTATGTAATGAGATTTGCAGTAAATATTCCTCCTGAGCCAGTCAGAAAACTTACTTTTTTTCCCATCTAACAGATTTTTCCAATCCAACAGAAAAATCTCCCTTCGAAAAACTTTGACTGAAAATAAACCTTATTGGGTGAGATATAAATATTTTATTTTAAAAACAAACAAACAAACAAACAAACAAAAAAAACACAAAGCCAAAAAAAAAAAAAAACAACAAAAATTAGAGAATGCCTTCTCAGTGAAGACAATTNTCCTCAAATGAAATCTGCATATTATTTCATTTAGCATTTGACTACACACATCACACAAAATCCTTCACTTTTAAATCAAACCTCTATTTATTTTACTATGCACTGTTCTCTGCACTCAAAGGAGCAACTGACAATGCTGATGACAACTGGCATTGCAGATGTCAGTGGCCCAGAGAAAGGCATCCAACAACCTCAACAAGTGAATTACCAGATTTCTTATTCCCATCGAAAGATGGGTCTTCTCAATGGAAAATAAACTTTCTATAAGGAGTGGTTAAGTAGAACCGGTTGGACTTTTCTGGTCATGGCTTAGAGTAAACAAGTATACCTGTCACACAACACCTTTCAGGTATCTTCCAACATTTAACAAAACACACTGTCTACAATTCTGTTCCACATGAGCAGTACACAGCCTCAGGGTTCTGGAACTTAGATTTCATTCACATGAGAGACCCATGGCCAGCCACTCTCTTGGGTCAGAGCTCTGAAGCCTTTTGAAAAATTCCAGTAGCCTATGACTTCTGCTTCTGTCTAAGATTGGGTAAATCATAAACACTAGATTGGGCTGATGGGACACTGAATACCACACAGTGATACACAGAAAAATCCTCTGATACACAATGAAACGTGTTACTTCCTAGATGCTTTCCCAGTTTGTTGTTCATTGGATGTGTTACTCATTTGACACTGAACCACCTGTTTCTCCAGGGTGCCATAGTTGCTCCTTTTTACCTTGCAAGTTGAACCTGACATTTTGTTTTGCTTTACATCTCAATTTGTTTAGTCTGGAGAAGAGAAGGCTTAGAGGTGACCTCATCACTCTCTTCAACTACCTGAAGGGAAGTTATAGTCAGGTGGGGGTTGGCCTCTTCTCCCAGGCAACCACTAACAGGACAAGGGGACATGCGCTTAAGCTCTGCCAGGGGAAGTTTAGGTTAGATGTTAGGAAGAAATTCTTTACCGAGAGGGTAATCAGGCATTGGAACGGCCTGCCCAGAGAGGTGGTGGATTCACCATCCCTGGAGGCTTTTAAAAAGAGCGTGGACATGGCCCTTAGTGCTATGATATAGTAATTGGAGTTGGATCAGGGGTTGGACTCGATGATCTTGGAGGTCTTTTCCAACCCAATCTATTCTATGATTCTATGATTCATTGTCACTCAGACCTTTAGAAATGGTTAGTGCAATACTGTAATCTATTCTCATAGTGATATTTAAATACTATGTACTTCATTCAGATCACTCTGATAGTTCCCTTGAAACTCCTTGTCAATATGGATTAACAGTCATATTTTCTTTCCTATTAATCGTCTTTTATTTCTGAGTACCATTCTGTAATATAACCGATTGTTGGTTCTGCCTCACTGTAACAGGACATAATTTTAAAATTATCTTTCAAGAAAAAAAAAAGTCTGCCTTAATTCTGCACCTTTTTCTTTTATTAAAGCAGAATTGATGTTGCAGTGGCTATTAGATTTATTTATACACAACTATTTCAGTTCAGCTTTCTTGTTTGTCAGTTACTTAATGAGGTCAAACAAAGGATTTAATGAACATGTTCTGTATTAACAAAAGCATCCCAAAAAAATAATAGAACCACAGTGAAAACACATGAAACAAGGAAAATCTATCAATTAGCTTAAAGTTACAAATCAAGTTTCTGCACGTGCTTTGCCTCAAAAGTTGTAGACATTTCAGCTACAAAGCGGAACAGAAAAAAGTTTCAGTAGTCAAAGCTCATTATATGTCTTCATGTAGCACATTAGCCAGTTTGGATTTCATTTTGGTTTAATAATAATACAATCACAAGACTCTAAGGTTAAAAGCTTGTAAATTCTTAATAAATAACACATGAACTTACGGCTATCAGCAACAACTATAATGCTTTTAAGCTGGTGGGGATCCAAATCATACAGCTTACCCATTAATCAGTGGTATTGATATTACTATACCAATTATCAGCAATATTGATACTACTATATTTGTGCAAGAAAACAAAATATTACCATTAACTTGCAAGAGATTTTGTAACTTCCTCCTACAAGCCTTATTGCTAGTCATCAAATGCTCATCTCCTCAACCTTGACATTAAGCCATTAAATATCTGCCAAAGGCTGTGGCACATGTAAACGAAACACAAGCACTCTGTAACAAGTTTTCTCTCTATAAAAAAATGGGCCAGAGAGAGAAGCATATAGTTATACAATCAACCCCTACGGCTCACTTCAAAAATGACATCACAAGTCAACATTGTCTAAATAATTCTTACATTCTGTCTTTTGCCCTCTGTCTGCTGCACGGTCATTCACTGCAACATCAGGGACAGACATAAAAACTGCCATGGAGTATTACTGTGCAGATACAGTATACCTGTTTTTTCAGTAGGTTTCAGTGCTGAGCTTGGTGCTAGCACTGCATCATTCACTCTTAGCCCAAGATGAAAATTGTACTCAGAAGAATATACAAAGGATTATAAAGCACTGGAAGAGATAAACCTCACTGTGCCCTAGTTAGGAGCCACCACTAGAGAACACCAAAGGAGAAAAAAAAAAAATTTAAAAAATAAGAAGCCACACTCATAAATAATGGATTATCCTATGCAAGTTGCTTAGCTGTAGGTAACAGCCTGCAAAAAACCCATTCAGGAATACACTGGTTACTAGCATTACTATTATTTACACAGAAGGTCTTAATAGAAGGTCAGGATTGGAGGACACAACAAGAGTATCATGAGTATGAAATGTTGGAAATTGCAGAGACTAACAGTAAGAGATGTTTGTTTCTCAGTTTAACTTTGTTTAGAACTTATTTTTATCAGTTTTCATGGTGAAGATTGCACTGAATATAAAAACACGTTTCCTGATATTTATTACATTCCATGTATATAAGAAAAGTTAGAACAACAATATCTACAGTTCATAGTCAGCCAAATACTTAAGAGAGTCCTACATTGTGTGCCAGTGCTCACTTCACATTCCCTCCAAAAGTGAACCTGGGGAGAGAAAAAAAAAAGTATTTTGTAAATTATCTAAGTGGGTGTTCTGTTGTTCCACACCGTAAAGACTATGTGGTCTCATTAATTCCATCTCAGCAACAGCATATTATTTTCAGAAATACAGTAGTACTGCATTGGCATGGTGAGGCATTGCAGAACACTTAGAAAAGACTCAACACAAGTGAGAAAATGTTAGAAACCCCTCCCTTCCTGCTTCTAAGAAGAGATGACTTCCTTCCTAAAAGGAAGTTGAATACTAGGGTTAATTTTCTAATGCAACAACTGTTATAACACACACAGAACTCTGGTTCCCCAAATCTTATTTTTTCATTCCAATAATTTATATGGGAATTTATATTCCCATAATTTATACTTGTAATAGATACTTCAAGCATCAGAAAATGAAAGTGTGAAAAAAACCAAACCATCTGTGCATCTATCATTTACCTTTCATGCTAAAGATGGCAAAATTGGTTCCTTAGGATTCAAATTCTTGTGGCAAATCACTGACATTTCTAGTGCCATGGCAAATAATACTGAATACACATCAAAGCAGACAGTAGTTGATCATATACTCCAGCGAATACACCTAACATGAAAAGAAAACACAAGAAGCTACTGTTTTCTCAAGTCACCACGTTTTTTCAGTAGTGCTTCTGCTATGTACAATTTACCTTTTCAGAAACATGGTATAAACTATAGGGTTTTATCACACATTTTCCTTTGCTCTGGCATCCAAAATCTAAGGGAAATTTAAACATGCTAATGAAGGCTTTTCATCAGAAGACTACACATCTGATAAGATAGCTGGTAGTACTTTCTCTTCAGCACTACTGAAGAGAGATAGCTGACAAGATGAATATGGAAATAAAAAACAAAAGGCAGCTGGGAAAGCAGCAGTTTTACAGGGTTAGACAGTGCTTCCTCTAATGCATTATTAGATATTTTAACCTATGTAACTGTGCTTTTAAATACCATTCCTTAGCATTTATAGACCAGGTTAAGAGGTACAGATATGTATGTCCAATTGGTTCAACAACTTGTTCCTCTTTTCCTTTCACAAGAGAACCACTAGAATAATGATTTACATATTTTAAGTCATGCCAAATGCAGCCAGTGTCACCTGGATCAGGAACAAGTGGACAGACAGAATGCCAAGAAACAAACCTCAAGCTGGTGTAAGCTACAACAGCTTTGGGGAAGACTGGAAAGACATCAAGATTTTGGAACATGATTCAACAAAATCTCTTCAGGGGATTTTTCACTCTCTCCTGATCATGGGTACAGAAGACAGATTTATTTATTTTTTTTTACCAAGTACAGGATATAATTTATCATTGGGTAGATTTATTACAGTTATAACTGAATTTGTAGCTAGCTGTTCAGTTTGGTCATTTCAACCTTGCCCCTGTATCAGATTCAATGCTGAAAGTATATCAGTACTTGCTAAAAGAGATTATGAAATACAGATACACACTATGAAGTTAAAAAAAAAGATTAAAAAATCCTAATACAAAACATTCAGAGACAAATTATTGATAATGTCTTTCAGACTGAGTGATATCTTCATTCACATGTACTCCATTTATCTCTACAGTTTGACAAAATTTAATCAATCAGTCTACAGAAATTCCATTCTAATACTCTGTCAGTAGTTGCCAATTATTAAGTGGCCACTAATATCAGCCTCCTTCAGAGCATTGACTAAAAACTTACAAAAACATTGGCAAAGTAACGGTTCAGAAGACAACACTTCCACAGAGTGACACAGAACAATCTGCATGGTTGGCTCAAAGCAGCTGCTTTGTTGATGGAGATAAAATTGCTTCTTCTATATTGGATGATTTCTTGGCTCATACATATGAAGTCCACAGCGTGGAATGACTATTTAACTGTTGCTGAAATAATGCCAAAACATATTTATTACCATGGACAACAACAGAACATCCAGTCTGAAGAGTTACCAGCTTAACTCAGAGAAGCTGAACGCTCTATTTAGGTTGGCTGCAATGTACAAAACACAATCAGCATTTGTGGTCATCTTTCTTGATTTTATAACAAGACCTTTGTGGTACTCAGCATTCACCTCAGATTCATGGCCACCAGAGGCATGTCATTATCAGGTATCTTTTTCCTTAGATGAAATAAGCTTTAAAGTGTGATGCAGTTTTCTTACAGACTTTGAAACAAAAAGAAAAGGGAAACAAAAACAAACTCTCAGAACTGGCAATATTAGCAGCATTCATGTGTGCCAGTTTGTGCAGCCACTGATCAGAGGCCTGGAAGAAGATGATTTCAGCTTTTATTAGCACCTATCCTAATAGCTGTCCATTTCTGAAATTGTAATTTATTTCAATTAGTTCAGCGAACAAGCTTTCATAAAATGTGTTGAACCTTTAAGATATTTAATTAACTAATAATAAGAAATATTACAAGCATTCAAACAGATAAATACATTCCTTCAACAATTTACCACTTGGATTAATGCTCAGCTTCTCTGAAATATTTGCATGAATCTCAAGGCTTTATCTTTTATTCAAATCCTGCACCAAGATGCACCCTTTATGAAATCTAGTATTTTAGCTTCAAATTTTCCATCTTTCCCAGAATAAACTCAGAAAGAGCAAAACAGTGGAGACACTGGCATTGAAGCTGATGGGAGCCCTACAACTGAAAGACTCCACCACTCAAACTGATTCGTAAACAACCATAAGGCAAAGCAGACATTAATTTATTATTGCACTGCAAACTTCTGGCTCATCAGCCCAGGCACTGTGCTGTGCAAAAAGCACTTGAAAGGAGTCAGAGAGGTCATTACCCTAACTGCAGCTCATTTCCACTGCACATCCTGAGGCTCTGCACAACCACTGGCTCCAACCAATGCAAATCAGACACTCTGAACTATATTCCCCATGTGTGTCTCTCCCAGCCAAATGTGACAAAAAACAGGCATTAATAGATTTGTAAAGCCTTATAACCAATCTATTCGTGAAACTAATTCATGATATTTGATTAGACTGTACACTGTTTGCTGCATCTGCAGACCTGAACCATCACCATTGCTGCTTTCAGGCAGGAGAAAATCCATTCATTCAAATCAAATTTGGCACCTTTGTTGGGAGCCCTTAAAGGCACCAGGGTGCTTTTTCTCAGTTTTGTAGGAATTATGCTGCTTTAATTCATTCAGCTTCCAAAAATTGTGATCAAAATATATTCCTCAGGGACAAAATATTTTGCCATTCTGAAGCAGGGGAGGAGGGCATTGTGGCACAGTGCAGAGTAGTAGACTGAGAATTCAGTCATCACGTTCTCTCCAGTGCTTTATTGCAACCTCTCCGTCCAGCTCCACTGCTCAAACAGCAGTGTCTTGGCAATAGAGTCTAACCAGACTCTTTGCTGTACCTATCTGAGAGCCTGCAGGGCTTCAGTACAATTTGTTCGGAGGCCTTCTGCTACCAAAACTTGAGTAAAACTACTAACACAGCCACTGCAGTTGGTAGGGTAACCCATTCCTTGTGCTCCTCAGGTTCCTGGGCATTCTGCAGCAAGAAGTGAGAACCCTGTCCCCTCACTTCCAGACTGGCATGCCAAGGTTGGAGCTGTTATTTTGATGAACATTTCACTTATGCAAAAAACTTCTTAATATGATACTATCAATATAGCCTAAGGACTACATATGACAGTCAGTTGTATGAAAAGTATTAAATCTGTACAGGCATAGGAGAAAAGGACAACAGAAAATGGACAGGCTGATAAAAGAATTTTCCTGACTGAAGATGACAAGACCATCTGCTTCACCGTAACTTCTGGTCTCCTCATCATTTTTACTACACTACTGCATTCAGATGACTCACTAGATTCTTTCTTCCACAAATCTATTCTGAAGGTTATGTCTTTGTGAGTAGAAAAGCTGCAAACCTAGCATTCTCTTAACCCAGCAAGTCCGTTTCTCTGGACAAAAGAGAAGTGTGTTTCCCACCTTTGGGAAAAACTTCCTTTTCTGATGAAAAAGTATTTTCCATGGCCCTCAGAGGTTGCATGGCTAACAAGCTATTTTTGCTCACTCAAGTAGCAGAACTTATTCCCATTGTGGAGAAAAGAAAACTAAGGGAGTTCAAATAGCATTTAAAGATGCCTTAGGCTAGCAAACAGAGGGGATCTGTAGGAATCTCCACAATGGCTTTATGTCTCACCTCCTCAGAAGGTGAGGGGTGAAGCCAGAAAGAAGGCTCTACCAGAGCCATGCAGAGCATCCTCATCACAACCTCAGTCTAACAGCATCAGCTAGCATTTCTCAAATATTTAAGCACAGAAAGGGAGAAAGATAATTCAGTGTTTTCAGCTAATGAAGGTGATCATGATTTCTCCACAAAAAAAATTATGTCCATGACTTCTTATAATAATATACTTTTTATTATTATTATTTTATTTCTAGCCAACACTGTTGCTTTGGACTCACCTCCTTAAAACACAAAAGAGCATATTACCATTTAGGAACTGAGGTGAAAAAGTTTTGTGACTCCCAAATCACTTTCTACATTAGTGACATGGATTTAAAAAGAAGAAAGTTACTCATATTTGTAAACATATTCAACCTAAGTTAATTTTCTTCTAGAATAGCAGTGTACCTTGTATAGCCTATAAAGGCTATACCAAAAAGAAATGCATACATTTTTGGCCTGGGATTTAATTTTATATATTGAAGCCCAATTTGCCAGTTTACAACGCTAGTTTGGTTAGAGCAAACATTGCATTTTAAAACTTTATGGAACTAATTTACAGTATAAGGCAGGCACAGACTTGATCTCCTGGTAGCTAAATTTTATGTTTCCATTTCAGCAATACTGCCTAACACAATAATATCAGGCCAGCAAATCTTAAATATAAGTTAAGCTAACATGATCCATTGCCTTATAAAGCAAGAGTACCCTGTGGAGTCATGCTGAATATGCCAAGTGATTTTTCAAAATTTAATCATCCTAAATGTCAGATAAAGGTGCTTTTGCTGTCATTCTTTAAAAACAGAAAAAAAAAAAATCTGAGTGTGCCTTCAAGTTAGACAGAAAATTGTTCAAAAATAGCTATGTTAAAATATCAGCCTGCTGTTTGTTAAATGTAAAGAAGAAAATATTGAGATGTTTTATTGCAAAATAAAGAATTGCATATTTTTTCCAACAAAGATCACCAGGTTTCATATTAATATAGATATTACTGTTTCCTTTTGAGTTCAATTTATGTTTTGATGTTGCCTCTACAGTAGATGGAGTACAATGACAGCAATGACATTTTGATAAAAACTTTTAGTACTCTTTCCAATCAAACTTTTGTCAACTTTAACTATTGAGTTGATCAAATGAGCAAGTTGGAGTGTTCCATAAACAAGGTCTTTACCAATCCCACTCATGGAATGGGACTGATATGAAGAGTATTCACTAGAAGGTTGTACAAATATATATGATATTAAAGGATCAAGCTCTATGTGGCTAAACAGAAAATAAAAATTGAAATATCCTGAATTATTTCAATATTTGCAAAATAAAATATAACCTATTATAACCAATAACTGATAGACATCACTATGCCTCCCCTAAAGGCCAGCTTATTTTTCAGCTGGGGATGTGGGGGTAGGGGTGTATTTCCCAGTAATTTTTTACAATTTCACCTTTAGAAAGGCTGAATTTCATTACACAAAATGAAGTTAAATAAATAACCATCATTGCCATTGACACTAGAACCTCTCAGAATGAGAAAAGAAAGAAATGCTATGGCTAGATAAATGATTAAGTTAACTTGTTTAGACTGTGAAGAATAGGCATGGTCTATGATGGTGTCTATGGTTTTAAATCTACCCATTCTCTTTCCTATTTATACTAACCATCATATATAAAATATTTATCTACATTTATGTTTTGTGCACTACCACATGTATCAAACCTTTCTTTAAAGTGCTACATGTCCTGCAACAAATAGGATTTAATTTTAGGATGGTGTCAGACTTTCATTAATCTTATAATATAATATTCATTATATATGATCTTTTAAATCATGTAACCCTAACTTTGCTATTTGCACACATAAATGAAACATCCATACATATATGCTCTACACTGAAAACACTGCAATAACATTAGGAAAACTATTTCTGCATCTTAATGAAATAAAGCATAGTTACTTCTATAATTTCTTTAGCAAAACCATGTACAGGTATGTAATTGTCATAATGTAAAAGTCACCACCTTTTTGATAAATCACCAGGGGAATCTAGAAGTCCAGAAGATGAAGAAAAAAATAAAATAAAATTCAAGCAATAGACTCTTAGAGGCTGCCAATTGTCAGAATAAGCATTTTACTCTTCACAGGAAAGAAGAGTTTATGCTTGACTGCATTTTCTACTAAACCTGCAAATTACTTGTCAGTTTATCTTTTCTAAAATTACATTCTTCATTTATTTTATTGCAGCTACACCACTTCTAATATGGATTTACTTGTCCTAATCAATTATGTCCATATAGATTATCATCTCCATATACTATATTTTTGTTCTGTTGAAATTCCTCTCATATTTTCTTAAGACAAGAGAAATCAGAAACATAAAATGGCTTAAATACATGTTTATTATAACCACATCTCAATAATTTTGTCTTAAGATTGCCAATGTCACAATTCTATTCTTTAGTGTTTCATGCACATTTGTCCTATTAGTCCATGCTACTCATTCAGTTTTGGTGACCATCAGACTCTGATCCTCAAGTTTTCATTCTTGTTTGACTACAAAACTTAATTGCTAGAAGTTTCCTTTTGTGTAGCTAAAAGGACCTATTCATATGACAAGTCAATCAGCTTTCTTGAGAATCATTCCCTCTGGACTAGGTGATCACATTCTCAGCTACTTCATCAGAAACCAGATACCTCAGGGCTTTCCAGCTTATAAACCATTCAGAACTCTCAGCCAGGTAACCTTCTGGGATTTCTTACTTATAGCTTAATCAATGGAATGAAAGCTGTGATACCAGGATGTAGCTTCACCTGGGACAAATTCTTACAATACTGCAACAAGTGCTTTAGAAAGACAAATAACATACTTTGAAG
>VWZY01010293.1:4570-24457 GCA_013399075.1 Chloroceryle aenea
CTTGTTTCCAGTTGGTAAGGACAGGAGGGCTTTGGCTCTGCTCAGGAGGGGCCGGACGCTGCGCGCTCCGCTGTTCCCAGTGCTGATGGACGATGACCACAGCCTGGCCGTGTGGTGCTGGCTGTAGGTGAGAGCACCCCCACATTTGGGCTCTCCCACCTGAAACCAGCCCCGAAAACACTTTCAAGGACATCCTGTGGTCACTGTCACACTTCAAGCACAGGGCCTGTGGCCACAAGCTGGGACGTGAGGAGATGAGACACTCACAGGGGTGCCTGGGTGAGACCCCAGCAGGAGGGGAGCTGCTGGTTGCATCCCAGAGCCAGAGCCACGTTCCTCCAGTGTGCAAGGAGAGGGCAGGGTGCACACTGAGAAATACAACAGACGTGCTTTTCCCCTGGAAAATTACTAAGAAAAAGCCTGTTCTTCATGTGCAATTTAACTTTGTATTTCACTCCACAGCTTTTAGTTATGTTTGCGGCCAGCACAAAAACTGAACTAGCTGAACTTTTCAGACAGGAAGATAACGTATTCACAAAGCAGAGATTAGAGGTTTAGGGATTCATTCGCAATTCTCCTTGATTTGATACGGGGAAAGAACTTGAAAGAAAAAAAAATAATAAAAAAAAGACCTTTTCAAACCTTTTCTCTCGTTAGAGACGTTCAGGGAGCTTCACATCCTTGTCTTTTCCTGAGGACTTGTAGTATTTATAGTTACTTCAGATTTAGTCTCATCGCAGGCGTGTAACTCCTGGCTAATTCCTGCTCACCAGGTTTTCAAAAAATGAGGTTTTTTCCTCCCCCCATCACTGAGGGATGAAGGCTATTTGAAGCCACTCGCTTTCATCAGGTGCCTGGTGCTGAGCCAAGCGATGATTTCCTGACAGGCTCTCCCACTAGGTATGAAAACACACAGAGGGGATGTCAGACAGGCACGAGCTGGCCCTGGTCCCCGTCCCAGGGCATGGAGATCCCATTTCACTTTATCTCCATACCTGTATTATTTTTTCTATCTCCACACAGATGCACAAGCAGCTGTGATTTTCCCACAGGAGCTGCAGCTGATGAAAATTCAACAAACTTGAAAAAAAAAGAAAAGAGGGAGATTCTTTTGTCCAAGATGCCTCAGCTCAGTAAAAGAAAAAATGAACCACACAAACCCCAGCAAATAGACCTTGGAAGGAGAAGCTCAACTGTTTTACCACCTCCCCTCCACAGGGCTCCCAGCAGCCACAGCCATGGGGTGAACGCCCAGCACAGGAGCCAGGGAAATTCCCCAGATATCATCCACACACAGAGCTTAAAAGACATCAGCGGTCACAGGGACTCTGAACTCCATCCTCTCTGCTGGACCCCTCCCCTTGCCCTCACCCGCCCACCCTTGACGCTGGGTTCTCACAGCAGCCTGTGCCAGGCAGCTGCCTGGGCTATGAACAAGAACATTTCACCTTCCTCAGCCCGACTCATTTTACCTTTGATATGTTCTGGCAGGACTGAGGTATTTATTTCAGCAAATAGTGAAAATAGTTTGGAGCGTGTTAGCAACCTGTGCAATTCCTGTCAAGTCACTGCTCTTTTAATGCCGTGGCCGGGACTGCCCTGACGCGGCGCGGAGCGTGCGCAATCAATCACCATCAACCTTTACACCGTACACGATTTCCTCATCTGTAATAACTTGCCCTGTGAAATATTTTGCCAGTTGTGACATGTCACAGGCTCACACAGAAAGGCCTGGCCTGTTCTGCTTTCTCTAACCCATGACAACATTTTCATTTCGCTCTTCTCTTCGTAGGAGGCAGCCAGGCTGTGGGAGCTGGGGTGGGTTTGGTAACGTGCGGCGAGCGGTTTTCAAGACACACCAGCTCTGAGTGCAGGAAACTCCCGGCAGTCGCCGTCCCTTTCATTTCTTATTTCCCGTGGGATTTAGGATCCCACTGTCCTGTCCCACCTTGAGACCCGAACACCGATTTCCTGTGAGGCTACAGATCCAGTCCGAGTGCTCACAAAGAAGCACACGTTCGTGCTCAGTTGCCCAGGCCTTGCAGATGGCTTTGGTGTCATCTCCAGGAGCAGCAGCACACCACTGAAAGCTCACGGGAGCGCAGCTGCGCTACAGGATAAAATACCACCAGTCCAGGTTTTAAGGGCTGCATCCGATTCTTCAGGCAGGTGCATTCTCCTTCCACCAGGAGAAGCAGCCTGCATAGTACATTACTTCTCAAATCTGTTTTTAATCGAAGTTGGGTTTGTAACGCTGCTGCTTGTGCGTTATTTGAGAGATGTGGATGGTAGGAAATGCCCTTAAGCCAACTCTTTAAAAGGAGAGAGCAACTTTTATAAATGTGCTTCATAAACAGCAGTATTTTCTAATTTCATAGAACAGTAAGAACGATTCACCAGCTTCTTTCAGAGACAGATTAGTTCCCTGTAGACAATACATTGATCCGAACAGATTTCCATCTATTTTCAAGACTTTCAAGGAACAGCTACTACCATTTAATTACCATGCTTCATTAAACAATTAAAACCCCACATATCACATGCTTTAGTGAAAAAAGTGTTCAGCAGCCTTGCTTATGACACGTGGCAGTGTTTGTTCAGATGAACGCATCCGAGCGAGCACGGGGCCGCACACCATCGCTACCACCCTGCGCCGCTGGGAACCTCCGAGGGGACACTGCTGCAGCCGGTGTCCCTGGCAGCCAGTGCCACCCTCGCCTGGCTCACCTCGCTGCAGGTGACANGCAAACCATCTCCAGGACACGACGTCTGCCGGGTGCTTCACGGGGAGGTATTGACATCCCCCCTGGGCCAGCGAGCAGCCGGCCCTGGCGGTCCAGCCGACTGCCATGAGCGCTGGGCTCCTGCAGCTCTCAGGGTGACACTGAATTTTACTACAAAACCTGAGGCACCGCATAAAACTTAATTGCCCCTGTGTGTTGTAAAGCCAGGGACTGATCTTCATTCAGTGTCAGCAGCACAGCTCAGCAACAGCTCCTGGCCAGGCAAAAAGGCAATGGTAACACTGAACGACCCCCACTCCTCCCTCTCCCCCCAGCCCATCTCTGCCATCTCTCACCACTACCCACCCGCTCCTCTGGGACGAGGCCTTGCTGTTGGTGGGCACCTGCTGCTGCCACTTGTGATGCTCGAGGTTTCACCTGAAATCACAGAGGAAAATTAAGAGACAAGCAGCAAACTCATGACTCTTGAATCAGACTCCTTAATTGAAGGTCACCCCACACCTCTGTTGAGGGGTTATTAGTGTTCATATTGGTACAGTCCCTCACAAGCACTACAGGTGATGAGCAGCGACAGCTCATGTGTCTGTGTCTGCGTACACACGCGCACACGTATACCCACACCCTTACAGCTGAACACCGTGCCAAAGAAATTACGTTTCACTTCATTTCCAGTGTCATCTTTGATTAATTTGCATCTCTCTTCTCATTATGGCTCATCCCTCATTTCAAAGGTGTCCTTCAACCAGGACACCGGGAGACGGCCGAGAAGTGAAAACCAGCAAGGAATCGTCGAGAGGCAGAGTCCCAGAAAGTCTCACCTCTGCCTTAACACTCCCATCCCCGCATCACTTCTGCCCACGTACGACTTCTCCTGTAGTGAATTAGCCTTCCCCAGAACAGTCACTGCATCCTGATGCCTGCGGATTCCCTTACATCTTACCAAAGATTAAAGGAGTGAATGAATCTGTCTGTGGGAATAACAGTGGTGCATCTGACCACTAAATGCAGCCCCAGCATGCAGAAACGTAAACATCCACATGCAATTATCCTCCCCTCGGTGCGATGTGCCTGGGTGACTCCACTTCTGAAGGTTAAACGAGTCCTTTATCGTTCACAGTTCAGGCACCAGAACCAAAGTGGCAATAAAAGGGCTGCAAGGGAAGGTCCCCAGCACTGCAGTCCCTCGGCTCTCCCGTGCCAAGAGCGGCTGCTCTGCTGGATTACTGGAGGCTATCCTCTGCCACCCCGGCGTAAATCACAGCCACAGCTTGCTATGATATTGCTATTAAATTAGTCTGGAAACATCGTAAACAGAACTCTTCTGGGGAGGTATTTCATCTTAAGGGTTGATGACAAGGTCAGCAGCACTTAAACCCATCCTTCAGCTCGAGGTTGGCCCTTTCTGCACATCCTATTTTAAGACCTGCATAATGCTGACCTCTGCACCCCTCTGAAATGCTGCCGTGAGACCCGCTGGATCCACAGATCTCCTTGAAATCCTGGTTTATAAGACAGCCCGTGCACTGGCAAGAGAGGCCAGCTTTCTGCTGCGCTGCGGGGAGCTTGCTGATAATCCCCAACCCTCTGCCAGATCCAAGATTTCTTTTCTGTAGAACATCCTATAATGGGAAAACCCACAGAAGGCTACAGCTGACCTGGGCATTGGTCCTGGGACCTGCAGTCCCACTGACCTCTTGTGACACGTTACAAGTATGTTTTCAAACCAGGCCAGTCAGTCTGCTCTGCCACACCTACTGCCAATGGAAAAATCACTGGACATAAAGCTGCTCATCCTCCTGCCAGAAATACCTCAGCTGGAACACCCGAAAAACCCAGCACCACCACCAGTTACTGACAAGGATTGGTGAGGACGTGCTTTTCCACACCAAACAGATGTCTACAGCAATGAAATCAGACCTAAAGAGAGTAGTCCAAGACACAAGGTAGACAAAGAAGGCCAAGAGAGACAGCATCTGCCCTCAGACGTTACCGAGCCCGTGCTCGGCAGCGGAGCAGAGCCGCAGGAGCTGCCCCTGGCAGAGCCAGGGCCAGGGCCAGGATCTGTCCCCCATGCACCAGGAAAAGCACTTCACAGCCAGGGCTTCTGAATTCTTCCAGCCAGTGTGGCAATGAGAATAATAATATATAAAATTATATGACTCGGGCTAGTTAACCGTCAAAGGGAAAACAGAGAACAATGCCCAGCATCTCCCGAGCTTGCAGAAAGCCTGTGAAGCCAGGCTGCCTTTCAGCAGCACTATCAGCTGCTGATTAAACCAGCTCCAAGCCCTGCTGCTGAAATGGAGCCAGGAACAGGAATTCAATAGGACACCTTTTGTTGACGCCACAGGAGAAAGGAGTTTGGATCCCATTGCACAGCCTGCCTTCTGCCGACTGGCAGGGACCTCGCTTTCCGACAGGGAGCTGTGCTCAGTGGATACGGAACCGGCTTCTGGCACAGCTCTTTTTCCCCATGTATGTTTTTGCAATACACAGAATAACCCCCACCAACGGGAGACGCCCCAAGAGCCGGCTGCGAAAGAACGCCCTCCTCCTTTGTCCAAACTCAGATCTGGGCCTTTTTGGTCAAAAGGCATTTTGCAAGTAAAATTTTCATGGGAAATGGAGCATTCTTTCTGACTGCAGGTGGTGAGCAGAGAGGATGTTATGACGCGGGGGCACAGGCGGCTGCTCCGAAGAACAAGCGCTCGCCTTTGAGCGCGCGGGCAGCTCGAGCACGCGAGCGCACAGCGTGGAGACCGCGCGCTCTTTGCCGAATACAAAATTAAGTGTTGTGAAAGCCACTGAGATATATTCTGTCCCGTGAGAGATTAGCTCCAGAAATACAGAGACAGAGAAACAGTCATCCTTCACTGTCGTGCCAGTTTCTAAGCAGCTGGGAAACACTGATTCTTCCCTCGGTTGAGCCGACATGATGAAAACAATGTTCCACCTCCCTGATGACATTTTTCTCTTTTCCCACAGAAATTTTAAATTTCAATTAGATTTCCTCTTCATTACCACCCTATTTTTTTAATTGTTTTTATTCTTCTGGCACATCTTCTCTTGCTGTTAAACTTTCTTTTGCCCTACACATCTGGTTTCCATTTTCTTCAGTCGTCCAGAACAAGGTGCATGTGCTGGGGGAAAGAGGGATGAGGAAAGGAGAAGAAAGAGATAAGAAAAGAATAAAAAGGGATCAAAGGTGAGAAAAAAATCATCTGCTAAAGAACAACTGCTGGAAACTGGATGACAAGTCACTTGCACAAAAACAAGTTCTGTGTTACTGGGAACGAGGGGCAGCACCCGGCCCTTTCTCCTCCCGGACTGTGCCCCAGTGCAGGAG
This sequence comes from Chloroceryle aenea, assembly GCA_013399075.1. NCBI lineage: Eukaryota > Metazoa > Chordata > Aves > Coraciiformes > Cerylidae > Chloroceryle > Chloroceryle aenea. Next base: position 10,661 of record VWZY01010293.1, read on the forward strand.
GGAGTTAATCCCTTGCTGCTGATTCCAGCCAGGGCTCCCCGTTAAGAACTTTCTTAGGGAGAACGAAAGGAGCAGAAACGAGGGATTTCTGGTTTCTAAGCCATTCTCAAGCTACTTTTACAACAGGCGTCCTGAGCCGGGGAGCAGCCGGCAGCCGACGGCGCTGGCTCCGCGAGCTCCCACCATCCAGTGTCACACCAAAGGAGGCTCCGGCAAAGGGCGGCTCTGATTCATGTATTTCACTGATATATTTCAATGCTTGCACTTGCATTTACAATCCAATGAAAAATTTATGACTGTTAAACTTATCCTGTACGTCATAATTAAACACAAACAATCATTTCCAAATAACTGTTTACCATGATGCATATTCAATTGTGCAATTAATCTCAATGACTCCTTCTCCTTGTAAATAAACATAGGCGGGAGCACACTCTGCCATCAAGCGCTCGTAACGGCATCCAGCGGAAGATGAAGAGTCAATCTGACATTTCAAGAGAGCGCAGTTACCTGCTTAATAAATAGATTGGGAGCCCTGTCATTTCAAACAGATGCCTTGTTCTCCTGCTAACTATTTGTTCTGAGGAAAGCCTCCGAGAGAGATTTATAGCACGAGTGCTGTTTAAACATTAATCTTAATGCAGAGAAAGAGGGAAGCGGGCTGCTCTCACAGCTCTGCCATGGGATGTGAGACCCAAGGAGCAACGTGCACGAGCCAGACCCCAGCCCTGCCACCAGCGACAGCTCCGTGGCCAGAGCCCATCCGACGNGGGCAGAGGAGCCCTGGGAGCAGCACCGGCAGGGACCCGCTTTCCGGGACCAGCTCCAACGATGAGTGGGCGAGGGGACCTGCTGGGAAAGCTCCAGCAGTGGGAAGAGGTCTTGGTGTAATGAGGATGCTCCTGCAAACAGACCGGTCTCTGGGCGTACCTGTCCTCGCCAGCCCAGCTGGGCTTCTGCTGGCAGAGCCTGGGGTCACCGTCGAGGAACAGCCTTGCTGCTGGTGCAAACTGGGGGTGCTGCTGGTGCAGACCACGGGTGCCGCTGCTGCAAATGGGGGTTGCTGCTCGACGAGAAGCCAGCCCACGCTGTCTGTAGCACTGTAAGCACCGTATCTCTAGGATTCAGCAGCAGCCTGTTTCCTTTCAGGCATAAAAAATGAAATAGTGATCTGCTGATGGGTGCTGATTGGTAGATGGCTTCACATGAAACAGCATTTGTCCTGAGAACAAGGTGAATAAAAGACTTAATGGAGTTCAGCGATGCAATACAAATAATGGTTGTCCCTTTACATTACCAACAACACACACCACACTCTCTCCGGATCCCTGTTCCCTTGAATACTCCACTAGGAAGCTCTTTGTAAATAGGATGTCTCACTTAATGTCTTCTCCCAAGCATCATATTAATCACCCTTTAAGAATGCATGGTCTCAGGGAATAAGGACTGCACTGGGTGTGAGGAAGACATCACTCCTTGTTTCAGCTCTGTGTTGTCTTTCTGCAAGCCCTTCTTGTTTCCCCACGGCTGAAGGTTCGACCGTAGCACCCCTCAGATGCAGATGCCCACGGAGATGCCACCCAGGAGGGCAGTTGCCACACATACAGGAGAGCTGGTACCACCAACAGCCCTTAGAGCCCTGCCTGGGGCACTGGTTCTGCAGAGCTTCACCCCAGGGGGCTGCAACAAGGAGCCAGGAGCAGCTGTAAAGAATGGGAGGGGACAGAGGGGACCTCTTCATGGGTCCCCTGAGTTCTGCAGCCTCTGTGAGCAGGTACAAAGGAGGCTGAAGGGTACTTGAGAGCTCAAGAGACTGCTAATTAGCTATGAAGGATTTCTCCTCTAGATTGCGCTTATATTGTCCCCAGGTTGGTGCTAGTGTCTGGAAGCTATTTCCACCCAGAGACCCATGTGAAGTGAAGTTGAAGGATTGCCCCAGGCTGGGTCCCAGCAGACTGATTCCTGCAAACTCCTGTTTCTGCTTATGCAGAGAAGGAAATGGCTGGCAGCACAACTGCAGAAGAATTAACCACCCTCTGCCAGGCACTGCCAGTGGGGCCGAGCGTGTCCAATGCAGCAGGCGACTGGTGGCTGCTCGCAGCATGGTCCTGCGGGCTCATCTCTTGGAATGGCCAGAAGATTTCAGCTCTCTGGGCTGTCAGCTCGCCAGCTTTCATAAGCACCAAATTCCCTAATGCAATAAAATTCTTTAGAAGTATTTAGTTTTGCAGATGTTACTTTTTGTGCTAGCACTATCAGCCCCATGCTCGCAGTTGTTTATTCTCGGGGTGTTCATCCCATCTTTGCTGTAAACACATTTTCACAAGTCAAAAGCAAAGCAGGAAAATCACCAAAAATATTTGTATCATGAAGAGTTTTGGTTCTACAGTAAATGCAATAAGGGGAAAAAAGCAATATGAGAAAAAGAGAAGCTGCATTGAGGGAGCTGCTGTTCTCAGGACTGTGCTGCTCCATGGGAGCTGCCCCTGGCACCAGCCAGGCAAAGGGCTCAGCTTTGGACCCAAGAGGTCACGGTGCTTTGCTGGGGAGGAGGTTCAGCCCTGGCCCAGGGGTACACTGCCCCGGGGGGATGCACCATGGCCCCCCAGCCAAAAGGGCATGGTTGGGGGTTTTCCCCCCACCCCAGCCTCTGACATCCAGCAGCAATGGGCACCCACCACCCGCTGAGGAAACATGACGGGACAGTGACACTCGCCCTGGCATCGCACACGGGTGTCCTGCTGAGACAGCACACAAGGGCCAGACACCCAACAGCTGCCCGCCTTCGGCAGCAAACACCACTCGGGTATTTAACCGACCCCAGAGTGAGTTGCCTCAACCTGCAGCTGGGACTGGCATTGTGCCTGGGCAGGAGGTGACACACGCGATGGAAAAGCTGCAGGGAAGAAAAGGCTCGGAACCCTCTCTCTGGATCGCACAGATTTAAAGTGCTCCCACTGGGACTCAAAACTGTGTCAAACAAATGCAGCTCATTGTCTCTCCTTGTCTTGCAGTCCCTAACAAAGTTGTTCTCATTATCTGGGAAACCCCTGGTGCAGCGTTAGCATCTTAAGTAACCCTCATAAGTGGAGCCAAATTAGGAAGGCGAGCAGACAACACAGGCAGAGAAAACAGATTTCATTTTCTAGGTATCAGTTTCTATTAGTTACAAAGGTAGGTCTCTATTACACCCCCTGTTCGGCTGCGGTCAGAGTGCATTCAACAGATTGAAATTGAAATGTGTCTGCTGATGAGACAGAGGCTGTTATTAGATTTAACTATCAATCACCAGCGGAGTGAAGTATAATGCAATTCATTAGGTATCAGTCTTACAGACATCTCAACTGAATCCTGTAAGCAAACCAGAAGCAAAGCTCTTTGCAATGATAATCTGGCTTACAAACAACTCATGGGGAGTAGTGGCAACGCACATACAAGTTGTAGTTTCCAAAATTCCTCATGCTGCAGAAAGGTTTCCTCCTGCCCTGCTCCTCCACAAGCTTGTGCAAAACCCCTTCACCCACCCAACTCTTCTCCAGCATCTCCCATGTATCTCTGGTAAACCCCTTAAAAACCACAGCAGTGATTTTCCCACCCCTGGCCCCAGCTGGACGCGGTGCCCAGGCCACCCTCTGCATCTCACCATCGATGGATTCACAGAGAAGCAGCCCTAGGGGTGGAAGTTTCAGAGCCTGTGCCCCCTGCCCCATGGGGTCACCTGGGGACCTCTCCGTGGCTGCTCCCTGTGAGAGGTCACAGCTGCCACCACATTGATTCCCTTTGCATGTCACCCACCTGCCAGGGAAACGGAGAGGGTGCCTGGGGCACCTCCATGGCACCCTCACAGCCACAGGGGAAAGATGACTGGAGAGTGACAGGGAAGGAGATTTACCTCCTAATTGCTAACGAAGAGCATCTTTCCTTGCTAGCATGTAAACAAGGAAATGTGGCACTCCTGCTGCATTAATGTGACTTCTGAAAACTAACTTGCAGGGCTGGGTGTTTCTGCCAGGGTAAGCCAACGTTCCAATTACCAGTAAATTGCTCGCACTTGGAATGACGCTGCATATTAATTCAAAGCAAGTGAATGTTCACTGAATTACCCAGAACAGTAAATGGCTCTTTGCGGGGTAAACAATCCCAGAGTATCTAGGAAATGGGGAGAAGAGATTTTAAAAACTAATTTACCTGGGCAGAGTAAAAATGTGAAAGGAAATTATTAAAAGAAGGGATTATCAATGGAAGGTTGCTTTGCTGCTTTGATCGGGGTCACTCACCTAGGTAGGTACAGCATCCCTGTGCGGCGTCGCTGCTGGAAGGCTCCTGGCCATGGGGGGCCACGCAGCCCCCTCCTCACCCACCACGTCGGACGGGCAGCCCCAGCTCTGCCCCACGGCCCCCAGGCTCCCCGTGGCAGAAGGGCCGCAGAGTAAGTGCTGTGGGGAAGCAGCAGGCGATTCACTTCCCCGACCAACACCAAACTGTCACCCCAGCTCGGGGGCTGGTACGGGCGCTGCTAACGAACTGGGGGTTAATAAACGCGCACAGCTTTGGGGTTTTTTCCACAATATTTTTTTTCTTTTTTAATTCAGCTCCCTCATCACTGAGCTAATGCACTAATGGACATTTACCATTACCTAACTTCCGACCTAATGGGCACAGCAAATAAGTGAGAAGCTCATAAAATCAAATTTACTGAGCATTGTTCCTTTTGCTGTCCATTAACCGAAACTGCTTGTGAGGTTAGCAGATCCAGGGTAGGGAGCTGCACTCACCCTCTGTTAATGCTGTTACAGGGACGCGTTAGGATCCCGTACACTCCCGCGACCGCGGGGCTGCTCTGGTGGCACTCAGCACCCCACGGGTGGAGGGACGCGGGCGCTGGCACTGCCACCAGAGCAGCTTTTTTAACCAGCCTTCTGAATAGCAAAGAACAATCCGCTGCCCTAACGGGTAACACCCTCTGCCATCGAGGCTGCCTTTAGGATTTCAGGGTCTCCCACAAAGAGCAGTTTCACTGGATTACCAATGGAAAGAGCGGCTGTAGCAAAAGATGGATTGATAGCAAGTTTTTTCTCAGAGTCTGGCAAATTCCTTTCACTGCAGCAATAACTTACATGAAGTTCATGTGCCTTTGCCAAATTCCTAAAGAACTTCTGGACCTTCCTTCCCTCATCGGGCCAGGAAGGGCTGTGCCTCTCTCCTCTCCACCACCCTGAGCTGCCATTAGCTCACGGGAGGCCTGGGGTGGAGTTTTGGTGGCCTCTCTCCCCTTCTCTGCCCAGTGAAGTCCCGAGAAGCCATTGTAACTGTTCACCCTGGAAACTGCACGTAGGGACAGCAAAGCACAGGCAACTTTTCTTCAGGTGCACTCATGTGGTGCAAGGTCCAGCAAAGCACAGATGGGACCATTAACTCCAGTAGCCTGAGCTGTGGTCAAATGTTAATTTAGAGAGAGGCTGCAGAACATCCAGTGGTGCATTGCCTGGCCATAAAGCATCCCAGGGGCTCTCTAGCAAAGAGAAGGCACCAGGGCAAAAGGCAGAACACCATAAAAATGATGCAATGCGACAGGAAGGACACAGGGAACTTCACAACCAGAGAATCCCGAGCTGGAAAAAGATGTCACATGAAATACCCAGACACTGCTGGAAGGCAGAGCTCTTGCTCCTGACGGCATCTCCTGGAGCAGGAGTGGTCCCTGACCAGCCCCAGTCCCGTGAGCTCGGGGGGTCTCTCTTCCCTGAGAAGAAAACCTCCAGTGCTCATCCACACGAGGCACGATGGAGCTGCAGTCAGCCCCCAGCTGCAGCATGCACAGGAACAGAAAAGTGCTGTTAACCTTAATGACAGTGTCTGCTTTATAAAAAACCCAAAGAGAGATAGATTAGATGAACTTTGAAAACTTTCATACATATATTTTAAGAGATCTTGCTTGCTAAGCTGTTTTTTTTCTTTTGTAAACTCCCAGGGCCCCAGTAAAGTCAGTCAATACACCATTACCATCATTTGGGGAACAGTAAAGCTTTGAAAAATAGCATTTGCAGTGTGGATTTATAGAAACCATTTGAACTACAGTAAGCCTTGAAGATAACTCTGAAACATATTTTGATTTCTCAATAATTTCTTGAGAATCATTAAAAGAAATGAAAACTCTGCACCCTGGACTGACACAGGCTGGGAAAGCACTGCGAGGGGAAGGAGCATATTTCAGTACCGAAGAAAGGATATGAGGAGTGTCCCAAAAGAACCAGCCCGCTCAGCAGGAGAGGCAGCTGGGGCTCCCCAGTGCCACTGTCAGGACGCTGCTGCTCCCTGAGNGGCACAGCCCCGCGCCTCTCGGGATGCTGCGGGTCCCCCCACAGCACCACCAGCGAGGGGCTGGCACCCAAAAGACACGGAACTGCCTGCAACACCCCACGGGGGTTTCCTGCTTGGAAGGGGTATTCAGTCCCCAGAAACCTTCCCTAAACCCCTCGCTCTCCTGCATAAAATCCCCCTCAGCCCCCCGTTCGGTTGCATGTGCAGATGCCGAGGCAGCGGTGGGTCGGTCACAGCGTCCCCGTGGCCACACTGAAACCACACACTGAGAAAACTGCTTCTGGCAATTTCAACACTGTATTTTATGTGCAGGACAAAAAGACCAGGAATTTCCCCACACAGCAGGGGGAAGAGACAGAAACTCTCACCAAAGAGCAGCGGCTTCCAGAGCAGAAGCCAGCCTCTAAGCATGCCTTCCTTCCCACCAGTTCTGATGACAACTAATAGAAATTAGGATCTACTTTTCCTCTTAAATCACTTGATTTCCTTCAATTTGTGCTGTAAGCAGGAATTAAGTAGGGAAGGATTTGAAGCCCTTAAAAAATTAAACGCCTGTTTTTCCCACCCATCGGCTGCGGCTTAACCTGGTCTCCAGCACAGGTGCCACTCTGCAGTTGTGTACCGAATGCGTTGGTGATATTTCTGAAGCGCTCCCAGCAGGGACAAATAAATTCCAGTAGAAATTATTACACTGAAGTATATACATCTGGATAAATCATTGCTTACTGTTAAATTGCCATATATTCCTACCATTTATCTATTCTGCTTATCATTCCCTTATTCATGATCTCCTGTATCACCGTTCAGATCTCTGTGCCCTGAAAGTGGCCAGGCAACAAACTGGACCCACATTTGGGATCAGACTGAACCCACAGCTGCCGTTACCCCGCAGTTCTGTGGCCGTGGGGGGCTGGGGCAGTGCCCGAGCCCTGGCAGAGCTGGGCTTTGCCCGGCCAAGCGCAGGAGCCCCCGACAGCACCTGAACCTTCGCACGGGTCCCAGGTACCACCGTGCTGCTGTTTGGTACCGGGGCTATTGATGGCGAAGTGAGCAGCCAGGAGTACAATGCTAGTAGATTTTCAGTTAATTTAGCAGATTATGTCAGATGTACAGTCACAGGCTATTTAACATTCCCCTTCATTAACCCCGGTTATGACGAATTGTGCTGCCGCACGCTGCACTTCAGGTACCATCCATCAATCCCCCGCAACTTCAGCGACGCCACTTTCTTTTCACTGATGGTGACAGAGGAAAATTTCAATTGTTTCTGGCGCTTTCCAGCTGAGAGTTGAGTCAGGGCTCAGGAACGAAGCAGGGTCAGGTCTCCAGGAGCCCTTGGTGGTGCAGGGAAGGGGTGATTCAGAAGCTGTCACTTTGCCCTTTCAGTTGGGTCGATATTTGAACCGGTGCCTGTTACCACTGGACACCAGGCTACTTGGGAAGCCGCCTTGCAGACAAGCTGAAAAATTGCCATCCCAAATCCTGAGTGCCTTTGACAATTTTATGTATTTAATAACGATTTTAGTCAGAGCTGGGTGACTTTCTTAGGAGTTCTATTTAAAATCTTTCCTCCTCCTGGGATGTTGAATTTCTGTTCCAGCAGAGATGGATGGGACTTTCAGCCTGAAGCTTCCCAGGGCAGGGTGGTGTGTGGGGTCCCTGCAGCCCCCTCCCGGGCACACACACACCCCCTCCCCCCCCACACGGAGCACAAACACAAACCCGAGATCTCACACCTCTGGAGAGGCAGCGTGTGCTCTCCGGGCTGGGCGGAATCCTCGCCGCTGCGGCACGGCGACAGTTAAACGCTACATTACGTGGGAAGCCAGCCCATCCAAATCAGGGCACATCATCCCTTATTACTTATTTATGAGAGTTAATTTCATGTGCTGGCATTTAATATGCCATATGGAGGAGAGGCTGCTGGAGCCAAGCTACCAGCAGCTTTCAGCTGCCCCCTTTTTTTCTTTTTTTTAAAATACTGCTGAACGTGACTGAAGCAAAGTTAATCATGTTGCTGCTTTTAATGAGAAAATGAGTGGAGCTAAAACCCCAGATCGTCACCTCTCTCAGTGTGCAGGGCACAGAAGAGCTGGTACGTCCTGGCACGGTACCAGACTACCTTGGTGCAGCAGGACTTCGTAAACAGGCCAGCTCTGTAGATACAGTTAAAAAATAATTAGATGCTTGGGTATGTACAGCCACGTCTATTAATTTTAACAAGCAGCACTTCCTCCTGGTATTTGCTCATCTGATAGTAATTGATAGGGGAATAGTACGAAGTGAGTTGCCAGAAGCTCTGATTGTGTAAACGAAACCAGAATGGTGCATGTCAGAAGATCTGCATTGCTCCAGCCACCCAAGCAGCTGACTCTCTGACAAACATACAGATAAAATGTGTGTATTTGTTCAGTATTTCTCCTTTTCAGATGAGTGATGTCTCCGAAGATAGTGCTGAAATAGATTCACCGCAAGGTTGTGGCACTCTGGTATTTACTGTATAAAAATGACACGTATGATAATAAAAATGGAAGACGTGTTGAACAGTAACGATAGCAATAACATTTCACCGGGGATAGAAAAAAGATACCACGTAATGAAAGCAGCAGTGGAGAAATGGCAGGATGAGGAGGGTTGCGGCACGGGGAGGAGCGGGGCAGGCGATGGGGCAGTGGCTGCTGTGTGCAGCAGCTCGGCCTGGGTGGAATCGGGAAGCATCCCGAGAGCAGACAGGGCTGACTCCTCGCTGACCCAAAGGGACCCAGCAGGAACCTGGAGCATCTCCTCCCCGGGCCCGAGGAGAGGGGCACAACGATCACAGCTGCCTGGTTCCTCCTGGAATCCTTCTCCTTAAAGCACCAGTTCTCACCCATTTTTCCCCACGTTATATTAAAACCTCTTTTCTTCAGGAGATTTCCACGGCCAGTGAATCCAACCAAAAACTGTTTCCTTCCTTTACAAGACACCCTCTGACTCGTCTGCGGAGTGCTCTGACCGCTGAAACAAACCCGCTCTCATTACAGTATTAAATTAGAATTTAGGAGAAGATGCACAAGGCAAAATAAACTTTCAATTAAAATATAAACACTGTTACTAAGAAAGAAAACTGGAGGGAGCTCCTAGGCTTCTTTGCATTAAAAATGCCTGAGATTTAATTTCACTGTGACATCTCCTTGGAATTACACTGCTAATTGATCAAATTTTGTCTGTCTGTTATTTAAACTTTCAATAAAACTTAGATTAATGGAAGGTGTAATCCTCCCGGGCAGAACAAATATTCCCATTGTTCATGTCAGGTGCGGAATAGCAATGCCCCCACTAACAGCTTCTGCATTCCACCTGTGAACATGAAGTTAATCATAAAAGTGCAGCGATTCTTTAATTGCTTGAATGCAATTTTCTCTGCGTGTCATTTCTCCCTCCTGCTCTCCCCCACCCCCCGTCTCCACTAAACGCTGGTTTAGACCTTCAAAACCATCTAGGTGTAATTTTCAGGACTGATTTGCTTTGCTCATGATGCAAATACAACCCCAGCCCACTCTGTGGTCTCTCAGGAGGATGGGAGCAGCCCAGGGTGTTTTCTCATATATTAAAAAACGAAGCAGCACAAGAATGAGAAGAGCCCTGCCTGGTGCAGAAGAAAACAAGTAGATTTTTTTTAACCCTCACCTTACCTTCCACCTTCAGTTATGGTGTCAAAGCTTGTGGCAGCTGAAATCATCTGGGTTTTACCCTCAGTCCACCCTCCTCAATGCAGTGCTGGCTCTGCAGCCCCAGTCAGGGAGCAGCTCTGACCCCTCCGTTGCTCCGGAAAGGCACCAGCCACCTCCTTGCCACACTGGTCTCCTTAATCAGCAACAACGTTATGGAATCAGAGTCATTTGGGTTAGGAAAGATCATCAGGTCCAAGCATTGCCCTGGTGCTGCCAGGGCACCACTAACCCCTGGCCCTCAGCACCACAGCTCCACGGGGGGCTTGGAAACCCCTCCAGGGGTCACGGGGAATCCCCCCTGGGCAGCCTGGGACAGACCTGGACAACTTGGAGGAGAAGAAATTCTTCCCCAGATCCAACTCAAACCTCCCCTGGTGCAACTTGAGGCCATTTCCTTTTGTCCTTTGTGACCTTCTGGAGAGGATGTCCACTGCAGTATCAGACCCCATCTCCAGCGTCACAGAGACCGAAGCCTAAGTCTGCAGGCGGGTTGGTCTCCCCAGGACACCCAAGGAACCACTGCACATCCCTCCAGCTGCTGCACAGGCCTGGGGGGCCCCAGAGATTCACACTAGGCTTTGTGGAAATTGCTATTTAAGAGACTTTTGGTCACGTAACACTTGGGCACAAACATTCGCTGAGCACCCAGCTTCACAACACAACGTTAACATGATGTATTTTTGGGTACTTCTCAGGTAAAGCTGTTTCTCTTTTTCAAGCTGAGTTTGAACAGATTATTCAAAGCCTGTCCAAGATTCGGGATGTTTTCCAAATTGATTATTTTAGTTTTCCATCTCAGTGAGGACTAAAATCTCCTGCATTTTTAGAGGAAATGATGGAAAAGCTAGGGTGCCATCTGTGAGCTGAAGTGGTGCTTGCTCCATAAAACCTGAATCAGTCTTGGACGTGGGACACGCTGCATGTACAGAACAACAGCAGTTCTGTTTGCAAACAGTCATGTTAACAGCCTAGAGAATTAGAGCCTGCTTTTTACCGCTCTTTTTCCCCCCGGAGAGCGGTCTGTCTGTACCAAACTGTTAATATTCACAACTGAAGAGAACCACGCCGTATTTTCTCCCGATTTCTGCTTTTTCAGCATATTTACTGTCTGCCAGACTAAGACCTTTTGTACCAGACAGAATACAGAACAAAGAGGGGCACTAACGACAGGGAGGAAGAAGTTAGGGAGCAACGTCTAGTTTGCATTCCTTCAGCAGTACTGTTTGTTGTGCAGTGCTAAATTAACTCCCATTAATTCATTGTGAAAACAAGCCTTGGAGAATATCATCGAACTTACAGTTTCTTCTCCTGAATTAATGTTGCGTGGTAGCACTTTATTTTAGGAATAATTAACGATAACTCAACAGTGGAGAAAAATGTCTTTTGGTACATCTCGAGTGCGTCAGCGGTAGATGGCTGCTGTTGTACCTGCTGAGATCCCCATTTAAAATACAGCTGAATATTTTCATAGCTGTGATTCATCTTTTCATCCTCCCAGGCCTGTGCTGTGTTTACTGCCAGGACACTTTGGGGGGGAGAAACAGGAAAAATCTGGTGTAATTGAAATAGGAATAAACGGGTCAAGTTCAGACACTCTGCTCACAGCGAGCAACGTGTTACTGGGAGCGGGGAGGTGGGACAAGGAGGCTGATGGTGGCAGGGGCAGGATGGCACAGGCAGCCAGGCAGGGAGCACATGCAGGCGCAGGTACCCACAGCGAGCAGCTGGCAGTGCCTGCAGCTGGACCCAGGTCCCCTGCTGCTGCCAGACACCCACGATGTGTTGGGACGGGTTCACTGGCACACCTGGACAAAGCTGGATGGGCAACCACACCAGCTCCAGCCCTCTGCCCTGACCTAAGGCAAATGCTTCGGAGACATCTTTGTCACTAGAATGGCTGGTGTACTGTTTCTAAATACAGTTTTACTGATGCCACTTAGAACTTAATCATATCCCCCATGATTCCTGCAGGAAGATGCTTAGCTAGATGGCTGCTGAATTGAAAAGAACAGGGAGATAAACACAGTTAAAGAAAGCTGCTCCATTTTTTCGTTCCAGCATTTTCTCAGCCTAATCCCACTGGGAGCCAGTGCACAGAACACACCCCTGCAGGCAGCACCCTTGGGATTTGCCACCACTGCTCAGCCTGTGGGAGGTCCCTTACTACTCTGTAAGCAAGCAGCACTCAACACTGCATGACGGCCAAGCAGCAGAGAGAGGGGTGCTGATCTGCAGGTCCGGTAACAGGTCCCCAGACCTCCCTCTGACGTGACAAAAGGCACCAGTTCCCAGACCCTGGGGAGCTGGCCTCGGACCGCAGGCTGCAGCTCCACGCTGCGCCGAGCCCTGGCAACCGCTGGCGAGATCCACCTCCTGAAACTGCTGATCCACCTCCTGAAACACTGCTGATCCACCTGCTGAAACACTGCTGATCCACCTCCTGAAACACTGCTGATCCACCTCCTGAAACTGCTGATCCACCTCCTGAAACACTGCTGATCCACCTGCTGAAACACTGCTGATCCACCTCCTGAAACACTGCTCATCCACCTCCTGAAACACTACTGATCCACCTGCTGAAACACTGCTGATCCACCCCCTGAAACACTGCTGATCCACCTGCTGAAACACTGTTGATCCACCTGCTGAAACACAGGGCACTGAGCTTCTCCAGCGGCCGGGGCCCAGCTCACGTGGGGGCTGTGCAGAAATGATGTATACAGGTGAGAGGCACACGCTGTCCTCATTAGAGTATCAGTGGGGCTGGAAATTAGAAAGACTCATTTGTGCTGCAGGAGGCTTTCAGGGATCAATATGTTCCAACATATGTTTTAATACTTCCCAGTTCTCACATGTGTCTCCTGAGATTTCTTTATTTATCTCTTTTTCCCAAGGTTGTGAAGCCAACTGTTTTCATGTGTGCTCCGAAGCAATGACCTGCTTTTCCTAATAAATCCCTTCTCCAGAAGGGGAGAAGCATGAAGCTGTGCTGCCTATTCAGACAGTCCATGAGAAGATGAAGAGGTCTCACCACAACAACTGCTTGCCAGAGCTTTTGCTACCTTTTCACCCCCCTTTAGCTCTCTCCCTTTTCCAGCATGCTGCATTCAGTGTCTCTGGTAAAGAGCATACTGAAGCTGAAAGGTGAGGGGGCTGCACAGAGTCAGAGCTGGAGTGGAAAAATATGTCCTCTCAGCACTGGAAGAGTGCAGCCCATGGAACGAGGCTTGACAGGAGACAATGACCAAGGAAAAGGGTGTGTGGGAGCCCACGGGAGATGAACAGCAGCACTGGCTGTTGCTGGCCCAGCACCACAGGCTCATCAACCATCCACCTACAGATTTTGAGGTGCGCGCTCAGTCACTCATCTGACTTCTCATCAAATCAATGATCAGAGAGCATCCAAAGGTCCACTTGAAGTCAGCGCGTGGCAGGGTGCAGGAAACAACCTCCCCTCCCACGGGGCTGAACAGCTCAGGAGTTCAGTTCAGCTGTAAAGTGGCAGGGTGTGCTCAGAGCTGCCCTGGCAGCGAGCAGAGGAGGGCTGCCAGGACATCCCCCAGCCCTACCTCAGGGCTGAGATACCCTCAGCCCCACCTCAGGGCTCAGACACCCTCAGCCCCACCTCAGGGCTCAGACAGCCCCCCCCGCCCCACCTCAGGGCTGCCAGTGGCCCCCCACTGCTCCAGCTCTGGGTCACTGCGCTGGCACAAAGCCTCTAAGTGGGATGCCTTGTTCCTCTCTGTTGCCCGTGGACACACAA
>VWZY01010293.1:24923-35599 GCA_013399075.1 Chloroceryle aenea
CATTACTGTTTGTGGGAAAGGAAGACAGAACGTGGTTAGATCAGCTGCATGAGAGCACGCTGCTCTCTTCTCCAGGCACTCCTTTCCCCTCTCCCAGTAAAACTCTGTAGGACAGAAAAGAAGTACTGCTGGGTTCAGACTTGTGTCGAAAGTCCACTAGGCAGGAATCACACAGAACCATCAAGGCTGGAGAAGATCTCCAAGATCATCAAGTCCAACCATCCACCTAACACTGTCATGACCATGTCCCTATCATGACCATTTAGCATCCACAGGAGCCGAGCTGAGGCACGTGTAGGAAAGCAGCCGCAATCCTGAAATAATGTTACCTTAGCAAATGGCTTTGTTATGGTTGTCGGCTTCCCTGAGGAGCGTTTCTTAATCGAGGAAAGCAGCGGTCCCAGCGTGGCTGGGAGGTTTTCATTATTGGCTCTGAGGAGCTAGGAGATGAGAAATGAGGGGGAAAGGTACACAAATCCACTGCTCTGGGAAAGAAAAATACAGTATTTTTCTTCAGTAAGATGTGGAAATGCCTTGGAAATACTGTCTGGATCCAGATGTGAGCTCAGGTAGCCCCAACATGATGCAGGGGTGGCCAGATGTGGGCTGTGAGCAGCTTTGCTTTAGCAAAGAAAATCTAACAGAAAGTGGAGAAAGGAGGAACCCCGCACCTGTGACAACACTGCTCCCCCCTTTCCTCCTTCCGCTAGGTTCTTTCACTGTTTTTCACAATATTTAGAGCAAAGCCCAAATATTTCTACTCAGAGAAGCACGACATTGATTCTTTGTATATATGACATAAGGCAAAGTGTTTCCAGAGCAGACACAACCAAGTCCTGCAGCCTGGACGGGAGGATCTGGTGCATCAGGGATGCAGGGAGACAAATCCTTGTATTCCAACAATCGCATCACAGGGGCCAACATACTAAGATAGAAGCAACAGTTGCATGAAATCCCCAACCAAGACTTTTGCGGCCCCAGTGGCAATTGTATCACTGCAGAAACAGAGAGACAGAAGGGACTTGGAGAAGTTGTTTAGCCCCTTCCCTGTCCCAAGGAAGGGCCAACTGTTCCTATTGTCACTACTGGCAGAGGTTTGTCCAGCCTGTCCTGAGAGACCTCCAAGGCTGTCCTCATCTCCCCTGTTTGTCGCAGAATCCGTTGCTGCTAGTCTGTGCCTGCTCGGGAAAGCTCTTCCAGAACTGTCCCCCCCAGCTCACTCTGTCAGGTGGTGGTGGCTCTCCGCCGTGCTGCTGCACAGAGGGACCGCTGGCACCAAGCAAGCTCAGTGCTGCTCNACTCTGTGTCAGGTGGTGGTGGCTCTCTGCTGTGCTGCTGCACAGAGGGACCGCTGGCACCAAGCAAGCTCAGTGCTGCTCAGAGTCCTCCCGACCGTCAGGGACACAGCCAGTCACAGCTTCTGGGACAAGCAGCATCAGAGCTGCTTCAAAGGGCAGAAGGGCTGGAGCCAGCCGTGCTGGACCCTGCGCTGCAGGATCTGTGTCTGCTCAGCAGACACGCTGAGCAGTCCTCACTGTCTCCTCCCGCCCATCCTTAACAAGGGGACCGGCTTGAACTTTGCCTCCCTCTCATTTGCACAGCAAGTGATAACCGAATCTCAGGCAAAGACACAATAATTTTCTCAGCTCATGGCTTGGGAACAGGGACTTGTTTTTGGCCTTACTGCCCGAGAGACCATTCAAAAATAATTAAAAGATAGAACCTTTTATGTGGTTTATGACTCTTTGATCAAGGTTTTTTAATTAACCTATCTTGCTTTAAGCTACTGCGAGTTCATTTCACCCTCGTCGACAATATCATAATGGAACTGATTACAATACAGCGGAGAGCGTGGGCAACACGCGGTGGCACGGCCACGCAGCATCCTTAACCCCTCAGGTGCTGGGTACCGGTGAGAAGGGAACGGGGCCACGGGGCTGCTGCGGAGGGAGGTGAGGGGCAGGGGAGCTGCGATAGACTGTGTCAGGCCACGGCTGGACAGCCAGACAACAACACATCCGTCACCCGTCCTGCTGGCAGCCAAGGCCAGGGTGCTCATCAGCGAGTTAAGTGGGAAGCAGCGATGGGTGTATGGCCAGGACACGTGTCAGCCTGCTGCTGCCACCGGGAAGGTAAGTGTCAGACTGAAATTAGTCAGCCTGGTCCCTACAGTCTGAGAGACACGGGTCCTTCTAAAGGGTAATTTGCTCCATCAATCTGTACAGAGACATCTAACCATTCACATGACATTAAGCCAGTGGGGAAGGAGATATAAATGTCACCCGGCTTCAGCCGTGCTGCCTCTGCACTGCAAGGGAAGCTGCTCTAAAAACAGACCAGGGCAGGAGTCTGCAGTGCCAGGGAACTGAGGAAGACAGAAGATGATCACAACCTATGATGGTCCTGCCAGGACCAAGCTGGAGCCACATCAGAAAGCTCTTGGGGAGGAAAGGGTTTAAAGCTCTCCTATCTTCCAGTGTCCTGCTGTCCCTTCCAAAGTTTCCACCAGAATGAACTTCTGTTCAAACTGCTAAATGTTGAGGCATTTCCATTAACCTCCCTGTGCTGGGCTCTGACAGCCCTCAGACTGTTCACAGACTTTAGACTGACCATCTCTGATCAGGGAGGTGTGACTGGCTCACTGCTGATTTTCCCCACTGCAATGACTTTATCTTTGACTGTATGGTACTGACCAGTAGAAGCAGTAAATGCTTGATCTCTTGGTGCTTCCACTCAAGGTCAAAATATCTACTGAACTTGATACTGAACAAGAGCCTAAAACAAATTTCAGCAAGTTAAGAGCTTTAGAGTGTGCTGCGCCGACAGCTTTCCGAGAGGCTTTTTAAATAGGCAGTCCCAATAAAGCCTACAAAGAGCAATCACATGTTTGGGAAATGCTGAACCGTTGCTGTTTGCATCTAAATGGCAAGAGAGTGCAGCCTGTTTAGGCTGGATAAATCCATTCTTAGCTACTTCTTAAAATACGTGCTTTTAAACCAAATTTAAAGTTCAACATCATGAGTTTAAGGGCAGGCTAATTAGCCCACGCTCTTGGAATGGAGATCTCTCCCACCCCTGGTGTTTAGCAGGACGGCAGCAGCAGACAGGCTAATTTTACGGCTGTCACGGAGTCTTGGTGTGACCTTGGGTGACGCTCAGGACCTCATCCAAGGGTCGCTGAGGAAACCGCAAGTCTCTGCCATGACTGATGGCTTCGTGCTCAGCTCGCCCTTTCTCCTGTCCTCAGAACCCAGACAGCCACCTTCCATTCTCCTCTCGTTTGTCTGGGCTATTAAAAAATAAAAACCTCACAAGCGAGAGGCGCTGGGATCCCGAAGCAAGGCAGCAGCGGGCAGCAGCTGGTGTGGATTTACAGATCCACATGTTTCAGAGATTCTCTAGAATCTAAAGATTTCAAGCACTAAATCGGCACCTCTGCTTTTTGGTGCAGGTACCTTAATTATTGCTTTCAATTAAGCTGGGATTCCCGTACAGGTTTAGTGTTTGAGCACCTGTCCACACCTTTAATGTCACCGACAACGGCTGTTCTCAGGAGCAGAGGGAGATGCCCACATTTCAGTATTTTAAGGTACTGTACAGAGGCACATTTCCTCTCTTTAGAAGTAATCAGTTGGTGCTGTACAACCCCCAGTTCCTGCAAATTACTGCTTCTTTCTGGAGATCTTGTAGTTAATCAGGCATTTGCTCAAGCAAGTCAACCAGAGCACCATCCAGACAAAACTAGCCCAACAATCCAGATATGATACAAACAATCAGGGGCTAGGATCTGTTTGGCTTTGTGCTGAACGTGAACTAATTTGCTGTCATTTCAGATAAGGCTCGCGAATCATAAAAGTGTGGCTTCATGTTTTCTTTCTAATAAAGAAAGATGGTTATATCAGGTGCTTCTTGCTGTGATTTAGAGAGGGAATAATGACTGTCAGGCCTGCAGGTCTGGGAACCAGAGTCTCGTGTGAGGAAATTGGGATAAGCAGGATTTTAAGTAAGGAAATGGCAAACGCTCGGGTGGAACAGCAGCAGAGCTTCACTGCCGCCGGCGGCAGCGCGCAGGGTGGGTGGCACGGTGCAGTGGGGGCATGGGGAGATTAAAGGATTTTTATTGAGAAGGAGAAAAAATAAGACTCAAGAAGAGGAAAAAGGTACAGCAGAAGGAAAATTTGAGTCACTTATATCAGGTACTTTCCTCAAAGACTTGAATACCTGTGGAAAATGTGAGAATGAAATAAGGAAAAGATTTATTGAGTCTCAAAGCCTCCAGTTAAAATTAAATGCGCTGAGAAAAGTGGCTTTCCACATTTAATTGTCTTTTCCACAGTAACTATGTGTCAGTCTCTTCTAAAAGCTTATTAATTCTGTAATTTAGTGCTAGCAAGAGCTGGGAGACAGGCAGAACCACCACTGGATTTTTTTCTTAATTCATTGACTAACTGTCATCAGGCATCAATGTTAGGGGTGCCTTCTCCTTGCAGGCTCCAAATACTAAAAATTAAAAACTTTTTATAGTCTATTTAATAAAAAAAGTGCTGGCACATCAGTTAATAGAATGGATTCTATGACATTGTATGTTAGGATTTTAATTATAGCTAAAAATAACCTCACATGTCAGAAGAGCTATAGAGAAAACATTTTTCCAAGCGTGAGGAGAGATTAGCTCATTTGACTTTAGCAGCTAGATGCAATTTATTTGTTTAGCCATAATTTTAGTGTTTATTCTGAAACTATCTCGAGCTGGTAATAGGGTTATTAATGCAGAGATGGGCTGGTAGGTGTGTATATCTTGACATTTGAGGCTGTATAACAAGTTAACTGCCAAAAAACCCCCATTACCTCTGAGTCAGCAGCAAAACCAACATTTATATTTCAGTCTTTACAGTAGGAAAGATATAAATAAGTAAATCAGAACCAGCTATGAGGCATGGCCTCGCTCGCCGGCCACGGTTTCACTCTGTGGCAGGGGGTGAGTGGACCAGAGCTGCTCCTGCTTCTGCCACCGCTGCGGTGCCTGGCCCCTCGGATCACCATCCCCTGGCCCCTCGGATCACCGTCCCCTGGCACAGGATATCCCAGACATCCGTTATTTGCAAGTAAATGAAATCCCCGTGGCAGGGCCATCGGCACATGGGGAGCACCAGCACGTGGGGCTGGCAGCACCCACAGACCACCCAGTGCCTGCTGGTTCTCCCATCTACTTCCCAGCCATCCGTTATTTGCAAGTAAATGATCTGTGTGACCCTAGCATCACTTTTATACCTGAAATAGTATCAGCAATAGAATGGGGAGCCAAACAAGGACTACCACTGGAAATAAGTAGTTCGTGTGCTTATGTAGGAATGCAAAGGTTTTCCCACAGTCCAACTCATCCATTACAGCTCCTCTGGCAATTTATCCCCCAGCATTTCTACCAGAGGAGCAAAAGAAAATAAAAACCATCCAAAGTTAAACCATCCAAAATAAAAACCATCCAAAAGTTCATCGATTCAAGGTTTCGAGTTCAAGACTGATTTACTGACTTTTCTTTGTTTCCCAGTTTAGAACCACCAGCTCACGCTTCTCCCGGAGAAAACAAACAACTGCATTTTAAACCGGACTTGGTGACCACCGTGACATTGTGAAGGACATACCAAGAGTTGTCACTTTGCCGGATGAGTTGTTAAGTATTTATAGAAACATTTTCTCCCTGGCACAGCTTAAACTAAGTACTGTATCCAATTTCCTCTGGAGAAATGTGTTAGAGAAATCAGTAAGATAAGTCTGTCATTATAAATAATAATAAATAACTACTCTGGCATAGCTGCTTATTTAGCAAAATTATTTGAATATTAATGGTTTTTACAGGTACACCCACACGGCAGAAATCCACGGGAGTAATGTCTCAAACTGTTTACAGGGTTCCAGCCTGGATGACAAGGCAGAATTTGGATGAGGTTACTAAAGACAGCTACATATGGAACCACCAGAACCTTCCCTTTAACAGCAGAGACTCCAAAGGGAAGTGCTCACCCAGAGCACCGAAGCCCAGGTCATCTCAGAACAGACAGTTAACTCCCAGCGACCACAGCGAGACCAAAGGGGCAGGAGAGCGGTGCCGAACACGACGTGGGATGCCATGAGGTCCTGCTGGGATGAGCCCAGGCAGATCTGCTTCGCCAGTGCGTGACTGCCTGAGAGAGAGCAGGTCTTGGGGTGAGACTGCAGGGGCTGCTGGGCCCCTCTGGGTTCTGCTCAGCTGCTCTGCACCTGATTATCACCTCTGCTATGAAAACACATAAAAAAAGAAGAGGGGGGAAAAAAAATAAATGAAAGACTGCTTTCTTAGTCAGGATCTCCACACAGGCTGCAGAGTGCTAACCTGGGCACTGTCATTCTTGCAGGCTCACCCAGGTCCTGCCTAAAGACCTTCTTGGCAAAGCACATCCAGGTGCAGCTCTGCAGCTCAGCGCAGCTGCGTGGCCCGGGGACGTGAGCTGCAGCAGAGAGGCTGAGCCCTCTCGGTCTCTGGCTGCACTTTGGAGCACCTCCCTGCCCAGCTGAATCCACAGCCCTTTCTAAATTCAGTGGCGATACAAAAT
This sequence comes from Chloroceryle aenea, assembly GCA_013399075.1. Lineage (NCBI taxonomy): Eukaryota > Metazoa > Chordata > Aves > Coraciiformes > Cerylidae > Chloroceryle > Chloroceryle aenea. The sequence continues at coordinate 31,514 of VWZY01010293.1, forward strand.
TCCCACTTCATGCTTTGCCTTCAGAACGAACAAGAGAGTCCTGAAAGCTTCCTCCTGCTTGAAGGTCACATGCAGCCACGTCTAAACAGCTGGCAGGTGAGACACGGGGACAACGGGAGGCAAAAGGAGCCACAGGAGCCCTGTCAGCAGGGCAAGAGCCCCAGCAGCCCCGTGCCACCGAACCACAGGGGACTGGGATACCACGGCTCCCGATCTCCCCTCGAAGCTCAGTCTCCAGCTACAGGGAAGTGAGCGTATGAAGCAGTGCTGCATGGGAAGAGCTAAAAGGAAACGAGAGGGATAGAGGAAAGCATGAGGGACCCAGCCCAGACCCTCCTCAGCTCAGCTGGCAGGAGCCTTTCACAGGGGACTTTTTCAAAGAGGAAGATGTTTACTCCAGAAGAGCAGAGGATGAAAGAGCAGCTGGCACAAACACCCAAACTGAACTACGCAGGGGAACCTGCCGAAGACTGTATTTTCTACTGCAGCCTGACCCAATTCGATGTTTATTTTTAATCTAATTTTGAACAGAAACAAAGCTCACGAGATCTCCCCATGTACACGTGCATCTCCTGCGTGTAGCCGTGTGAGTTCACGTCTCATGGGCTGATTTCAGCCAAGGCGCTGGGGTGGCAAAGATGCAAAGTTCCTGCAAGTTTCATGTCAGTAAGTGGCTGGATAGCTCAGAAATCCTTTATCAATATCCCCGAGGAACATGTTCAACTCTTTTAAAACATCAAAGACACGTCGGTTCAGCCTTGAGACAATTCCATAGGAAATCAGGCTGTGCTGGTGCTATGGCTTATGAAACTACCTGTTAAACTGCTGTAACAAGACACAATATGCTGGAAACACAAAGGGGAAAACCCTGCATTTTCACTCAAAACCACCTTCATTTCCACTTCCAGCTTGGTGATGGATTACACGTCCAGCAGGTACACATCTCTGCAGCTCTCACCACTTGAGGATGGAGGAACACTCACTGTTTTCATACGTTGCTTTATGTAAACAAAACTGTTGAGAATTTCACCGCTTGACAGGTCCTGTTTTTCCCAGAAGTGGCTCGCAGTTTGAGCTCCCCTGCAGAGCACGTCTGCCGTGCTGAAACTCCAAGCTGGTTGCTATAGACGTGTGTGTATGTATAGACCCCCCCATCGCTGTGTCACAGCAGCCGGTGCCATCCCGGGGTTGTGTGCGCACAGAGTGAGCTCAGTGTGTGACCCGCTGGCAGGGACTGCTGTTGGGAGCAGCAGCCCCAGTGGCACTGCCCTGCCTGTCCCTGCCTGCCCGCAGCCTGGGCTCCCATCCACTTGGCCACATGAAGCTCATGGAACCTGCCCCGTCCTCCCTGGCACAGCAGCAGTGTCTTTGGCTGCTTTGATGTCAGCAGCATGAGACATCACAGCAGTGCTGAGGTGCTTATTATCCCCTTGGGTTCTTTTCTTTTATTCGTCATGGATTTCAGCCTGTTGTATAATACACATTTTTCAAGTTAAGCATCAAAACAATGAATACAAATGAGCAAGGAAGTGTTCGCTTGCTGAAGGAGAATTACTAAGAGCAACATTGCACGGTATTATAATGCATTTCTACTACTACACCATTTGTATTAATGTATTGGAGACATCTACAAAGACAAATTGCAGCTTAGTTCAAAGGGAGGAACACTCCATCGTCTGTAAAACACAGCAGGCTGCTCTCGGAGAGCATCTCCCTGTGACAACAGCTGGATTCCCAGATCTGTCCTGGCACAAAGGACGATGCTCTCTGTCTCCTTCTCCTCCCAGATGGGCAACTGCAGGTGGGTGCCACATGCACTGGGAAGGGGCTGGGGCTGGGGCCAGCCAGCCGTGCTCACCCGGGTACACTGGCATCACTGGCATCGCTTACGGCAGTTGTTTGTGCAAGTGAAGACTTAACAGCCCTACACAAAGTATACTCTGTACACTGCCACGAACTGCTCCGCACACCTTTGGCAGGGACAATGCCAAGAGAAACCCAGCTCTATTTTGCTTTGCTTCTAATTGCACAAGTGACGAAAATGCCTGGAACAAAAGTACAGCAAAAAACCCACGACGGTAAATTTGATGGAATGAAAGCTGAAGGAAAGACTGAATTCCATATCCAGCCACACACCGTGTTTCATACATACACATCACACCGAGAGGAATAAACTGAGTTCCTGTCACCCAATATGCTTTAGTTCTGCCGGCCTTACAGTGTTTCTTTAGTTTTTAAACTAGGTGAGGATCAAAGCAATAGTCTTTTGGAACTTTTGAAGGGCATGTAGAATTGGTGGGCTTGAGTGCAAATTCACACCATCAAAAGAAACATTTAACCTTAGAAGAGGAATAAAAAAACCCCCAACAGCAGCAGTCATTCAGCAAAAGGATTGGTTTCTACAGCCTCCCAACCAGAGAGACCCCTCTACACAATTCGTACAGCTTTGCCACAGCAAAGCAGTCTTGCAGCAAGTTGCTCACAGTGCGGCAGCAGAAACAGAACAGAGCAAAGGCAAAGGTGTGAAAAGGTCTCTTTTCGAAGCTAATGAAGGGGGCACATCTTCTCCCTCTCCCTCCAAGGGCCTTGCTGGCTAGCTGAAGAGACTCTGGGACCATTTTAAAGCTCATGTTTTGACTTGGCATGAACAGAAAAATTCATTCACACCCCCACAAACCCCAGGATGACCTCAGATCACCTTCGTGCTTCTACCCAGTTTGACTTCTGTGAACTTCGCCCAGTCAAACAAATCTATTTCCATTCGACAGAAATCCATTCGTGCCTCGGAAGCAGGGCCTTTTTGCACCCAGAGTTCTTCCCGAGGCTTCCAGCCCACTGCCGACCACCCTCGGCACCGTGCAGCCCCTGCAGCGGAGCAGAGGACCCCGCTCTGCCCGCCGGGTCGGTGGGAAGCCAGCACACAGCACAGCAAGGAAAACTGTACAGAAAAACACTTTTTCAGTCAGCATGACACTTGGACTCCTGTATGAGGAATACATAAAGCAGACAATAAAAAGTATCCAAGTGGATATAACAAAACTGAATTTCATGACACACACGATTGAGTCTAAGCACCTTTTAAATTCTCTGGCTCAAGATACAACAAACAAGTCTTGCAATTTGTGAGCATTTGTTAAAACCAGCTGATGATGCCGTTTCCATTCCTAGTCTGACAGAGCACTACGGCAAAGCGGAATGTTGCTGTAATCCTGGGGCAGGAATGACTGACATGACCATAAATTCTGGGTGGTGGAATGGATTTTTTCATCTTACTGGACCTTACTTATTAGTTATAATGAATAAAATATTCTATAATTTATTGTCTTTTACTGCATGCTGTAGGATATGAGCAGCAGTAATGGCTGAGAATAAACCTGCTGCTTTCTGCTTCTAGCTGCTGGTCACACGGAGGACGTGCTTCTCTGCTGAAATTAACCCTTGTAGCTCACGCAGTCAAGGTTTTTGTTTCGGAATTGCACACCCTGCTTTCTGTATGTTGGGCTGTCCCCTATGGAATAGCAGAATACCTCTTGGAGGGGACCTCAAGGATCACCTGCCCCAACCCCTGGGGATCACAGGACTCCCCTTCTCACAGCCCTGTCGTGGCTCAGAAGTAAACAGATCATTTTCTGAAGTGCTGTTTCCCGCCGGCAGCAGGGGTCTGTGCGGATAAAGAGCAACGAAACCGGGCTGGGAAAGGAGCGGTCACCGGGTGTAAGGCGGTGGCTGGGCGAGACAAGGCACAGGAGCTGTGTTCTGGACATTAAGACTACAAACCCAACCAGTTTTCATTCAGTTTTGAACAAATTTGTGCACTTATTTTTTTGTCCTCTATCAGCACAATCACCCCTTCTTGTCTTCTTCGCTGGCATACAGTATTTTTGTTTTGCTAACAGGATTACATTTTACCCTGCTAGGCTGTACCTGTGACCAAATTTCCTTCCAGACTTTCACTGCTTCTATCACAAACTCACTGCCATTAGCAAATGTGAGCCCTGTAGTGGGAAGGTGTGAAAAAAGAAAAAAAACAACATAAAGCTAGAAAGGGGGTGGAGAAAAAAGGAAAAAAAAAAAAAAAGGAAGAGT
>VWZY01010293.1:35655-57142 GCA_013399075.1 Chloroceryle aenea
TGCGTGTGTGTGCACACCCTGCCGCTCCCACTGCGGGGGAACCGGGGTGACAGCACCCACAGCAGCTTGGGAAGCTCAGGGTATCATCTGCATCACTCTCTGGGCAGGACAGGACAAGTTCAGCCACTCTGTGGGCAGCCCTATCCTGGTTTGGCTCGCTGTGTGCCAGGTCTCCCCCCAGCTGGGATTACCCCCCAGCTGCTGCTGCCCGGTGATGCCACCCGAGATGCGACCAGTTTACAAATGCAGACATGCCCATCCCTTCCCTCTAAATCTTGCAAGAAGAATTAATTAGTTCTGATAATAAAGCACCATAGGGAAGGAGAATCAAGGTTAATAACATGTATTAATAAAATATCAGCAAGGAAAAATGATAGCTGTGTTCCAGCTAAGCCATCTCCATGACCATAATATGTCCCTGTCTCCGAAAGCAGTTATTTCTTGATCGATCAGGAGGGAAAAACAACAGACATTAAATAATACTGCAAGATTTCAGCTGCACATGGAAGTTCTGCCCATCACTCTAAGGGTAACAGCCTGGTGCTGCACAAGGAGCAAACCTGGTGGCTGATAGCACTACTTAGCCTGGAAGCTGAGATTTGTTTTGAGGGAGATTCCAGCCTGGTGCAATATTGCCTACAAAAACAGAGAGGGCAATCTGCAAGCAATTATTTTCCATTTATTGGCACTGGGTATCACTCGAGCTCCGACACATCTGTGCTCGGAGAGAATGGTCCTGTGGGAAGAGAAGGAGAGCAGGGTATTTCCCAGGGGCTGTGTTTCTGAGCCCTCCTGGCAGAGGCAGCACTGCAGGAACACCACCCTGGACCCCTGCACCCCTCTGCCCACAAACCAGTGAGGAGATCAATCCTCTCCACAGCGAAGCCAAGTGCCCAGAGCCCTGGCGAGTGGGCAGCGGTGCCAGCGCTTGGCTGTCGGCCTGATTCACATCAGTGCCACTGTGCAGCCTGCTGCAAATGGCCATTCAGATCCCACCCCAGCCTTTGCTCAGGTACCCCAGAGCTGACTGTAAAAACACAACTCTTAAAGTGTACTCTTAAATGGAACATAAGCTGTAATAAGTAATAGGTGTGGGAAGGAAGCTCTTCCCTCGGTAAACAAGCCGTGAGCCCGTCCTCACTTCCACTCACACCGTGGTTTATTTCAAAGGAACGAGTTTGCAGAGTGAGGAAATAGTGAGATGCCAGAAAGCTGCCAGTTGTCATCCTGCCTCAAAACATGACCCAAATTTTGCTTCCACATTTCCTAAATATGTCACTTGATGATCCCAGTAACTTCCCCATTAAGCGTTCCCATCAGAAGTGCGGTGATGGGGAAGCACACCAGTCTATTTCTAGTTTCATCACCACCCCAGCTAATGACTCGCCCAGGAGCTATGAAGCCATCAGAGAAGCGGCACAGGCACAGTCTCTGACAGGCAGCAGGAAATTACACTTCGCCTTCCACCAGCGACCCAGGTCCCCAGCCAGGCCGGGATCCAAAGGGCGACAGCACGGGAAAGGCAGAGCCCACCGAGGGGGGTGCAAAATGCATTTCCCATCAAATTACATCATCAAAAGGGAAAAGGAAATTCATGCTCTGTTCTTCTTAATCTACCAAAACAAGAGGAAAGCCTTAATCCAGAACTTTCTCGAGAGAGGCACCAGAAGCAGGTCTCCAGCAGCGGGTGGGAGCAGCATTCACAGGCACCTGACAGCCTCAGGCCATTGCTTTTGGTTCATGACATGAAGAGCGGATTTGAACAACGGCAACCCCTCCCCAACACAAACAAAGCAAGAATCTGCTCGGTTCCATGACGTGTATTGATTGACGTCACTCCAAAGATCTCACCCTAGTCTTCCAACGCCTTAGCTGTAAAATGCAAAGATGCTGTTAAAGGAGGGATGATCTGTTACAGAGAAGAGAATATTTGCATTTACTGAGTGGTTTTTTTAAAGCTCTGCTGGAGTTCTTGAGGCTGCTGCTAGCAAGTTGATTCTGCACAGAGGGAAGTTTCTCCCTAAAGACAAGCACATGTAAGACAGTCCTGCAGGACTGGCCACAGGGATCACACTTTTGGAATTTCTTCCCCCCTCCAGTCCCAGCGTACAGGATACCTGAGTAAGCATCACACTTAAAGAAGCCTGCTCTGGTGCCAAAACAAGGAATTACTCAAGCGAGCGACCCAGGGCAGGCAGGACCGAAACGCCTGCGGGCCGGGCTCTGCTCCGTCCAGTCCAGCGGGTGGAAAACCCACGGAGCAGGGTGGGGAGAGGATACACACACGGTTCCTGCCGGGATGGGGAGAGGATACACACACAGCTTCTGCCTGGGCTGCAAATTTGCCTTCCCACTTCACCGTTTTGTTCAGTTCTGAGTGCTGTAGAGTAGCTTCTCCACATTAACTTTATGCCTGACCGGATAGCAGTAAATTTTTATTTTTCCTCTGCAGCCGACTTTCCTGGGAGCCCTCCCGGAGCCGAGCTGTGCCGGCGGCAGAGGAGCCCGGCCACGTGCTGTGGAGCAAACTGCTCCCCACGGAGCAGGGGGTCACTGTGCCTCCACCCTGGCCCCGGCAGCTGTGCCATCACCCGTCACTCGTATTTCAACCCTCCAACCATCAAGAGCTTCCGACTAACACTTGACAGCCAGGGGTTAAGATTTCCACAGTGATCTATGCTCCCATTCTTATCTTTTGATATCTGGAAGTAGAGAATTTCAGCGAAAAAGGGCTTTACACTAAGATGACCATAAATCTCAATGTGTTTACAACAGAAGACTGACCAGAAGAGTTTATTAAATCTCTAAAGGATTTGATGTATATCAAGCTGTTACATAAAGTCAATACTTTGGAAAGAACTAGACAATAAATAGTCTACAAGAGGCAATATTTCTATCACAGAGAAAGCAATCACATAAAGATTAGGAGACCAATTTCAATACTGAATGTCAGTCTGCTGTAAGAAGACATTTATTGTTTTCCTGAGTTATCACAGAGGAGTGAGATAAGCTATAACAATATTCTGAGCCAAGCTAATCATGCTATCAAAGTTAGAAATACTCCTTCACCTTTTAAAAATCACTTTTCCACTTTGCAAATAAAAAGAACAACCTCTTTCAGGTGCAAAGGGAGGGAGGGAGGGAGAGAGATTTATTATGGTAGGTGGTGGGAAAAGGCTGGAGAAGTCTCTGCCCTTGGCTCTGAATAGTTAAATATCCTGGGGCTGGGGAAGGTGCTGAATGGGGGGACCCACCCCAGGGGCACTGGTTCTGCCCCAGATCTTCATGTGGGTTCAACAAACCAAAGTATTGCTTTGTTACAGAACCAGTCTCAGCAAAGCATCTGGGAATTCATCTTTCTGACAGATCGCTGAAGAGGTGGTACAAGAATATCAATATACTCCGTAGAAAAATACTGCTTGTTTTATTTCTTCCCCTATAAACAGATTTTTCCTTTAATAGCTCAGATTAAAAAAAGAAAATCTTAACCAGATCAATCTGAAACAGAAGTCAAAGAATAGATGTCATTGGGGAAGAGGGTTCTTTTTCAACCAACTGATATTTCAAGAGCACTGCTTTCTTCATTCTCATTCCCTGTTTTCCCACTCTGAGATGCTGCCTCCCACATCAGCCACCTCCACCCCACAGGTCCTGGCCCTGCCTGCCCCCTGGGACCCCAACAGCCCACTCTGCCCCGCAGCCCCTGGGAACCAAACCACCCCCGCCCAGGATTCAGGGCATGGTACTGAGCTGCTACATCACCTGGAGCATCTCTTCCAGCTACAGGGGGTCACTGGAGACTCCAGCAGAGAAAGGGATGCACAGGGAATAATCAGCACATGCAGTGTAACCAGTAGGCTGTGAAAACAGCACAGCTGTCTCACGGCCCTGGCCCTTTGCAGAGCCACGTGCAGTGGCCCTGCAGTGGAGGACGGCACCGTCCTGCCTCGCAACACCCCAGTACAGAAGTAGACTAATAACCAGGCGGTGCTCAGGTACCACGGGAACATCAGTTCTATGAGTACCACAGAGCAAACAGACACCAGTGCTGGCACAGGAACTGCAAAGTGGCATGGACCGCACTGGCGGGATGAGCTCAGAGTTTGGTTTTGTTTGGCTGAAGAAAAACTGAAAATTTTAAGGAGCTTAAAAATTTGTTTTCTATTTTTGCACACCATACGTTTCACACGCTGACATTCCAACAATCAGCAAAGAGTTGAGCAAACAGTTTGTGCTCTGTGAACAAGCAGAAAGATAAGCCCTTTACAGGAAAGATTAGATGACAGCCTAAGTGAACATGGCTATTAATAACGAACCCCAGTCCAGAAGGGAATCATAAATTACACTTATCATCCTTAGCTTGTATTCCTGGAAAGATGAATCTAGCAGATTGTCGTGCATAGAGAAGAAAGGAAATGACACGGAACAGTTGCTCATTATTATAGAGAACTGAAACACAATGAAATTAACTTAATTATGAGCAATTTCAGCTTTGCTGTGCCAGATGCATCAACGCTGTAACATCACACAGCAGCGGGCAGAAGATGCGCGTGGTACCAGGCACGTTTTTCAGTCCAAAGTGAACTCTCTTTCACAGGATCCACACACAGAGGTGCTCAGAGGCCAGCACTTTGGAGAAGTGATGAGTGATGTGCATGGTTGCTGGCTACTCCTCAGTACAGACAAAAGATGATCAGAGCAGTCAATTTTAAAATAAAAAGCAGCTCTGTGCTCAAGGCAATGAGCTGTGTTCTTCCCGTCTGTTGCAGACCTTCCCTGGGTGCCCTCCCACCAGCTCTCTGTAAGGAATGGATTTTTCACAGCAGGAGCTCCAAAGCAAACACTGTCAGGGACGGGAGAGATGGGCCTGGTCAGGGGGGTCAGGAGCTCCTGCTGAGGAGGCTTAAACCAGAGGGAAACAGGGATGGAGGTGCAGGACAGCAGCTGCTGGCATGCCACCAGCACCGATGGAGACTCCGCGTGACAAGGGAAGGATGAGTGGTGGGGGATGCTCAGCGGTGGGGGACGCTCCTGCCTGCAAAGCTGGGCACAGAACAGAGGCTCCATGTGTTAAGACTGTTTCCAGTCATTCTGGGGTGAAAAAGGAAAGGACCCACAAAGGAAAGCGCTGGAGCAAGGGGAACTTCAGAAAGCGTGGAGGGGAGTTATGTGGCAAAAATCTAAGTCTCCTTGGCTGAAACTCCCTACTTGTACAGATTAATCTAACAGGGGACATCAAGTCCGAGCCACCACATGAAATACAGTCCAAAATATTTTGTAAATCCTTTTTTTGACATTGAGATGGACTGTAAGACAGGATGGCACCAGAATGTGATGTACAGCAACACTGTCTGCTTGACAGATCGCTAGGCTGTGTGACATCCTGTGACAAATGATCTCCATCTTCTGGCTGCAGATTAATTTTCTAGGTCATTTAATAAATTATAGGAAAAGAAGTTATTTGAGGGGCAAACAGTAGAATGGAGTTCCAGTGACATAATACCTCTCCCTGACACTTTTTTTTGGTGGGATTAATGAGAGTAGATGGCTCCTTCTCTGCCTCTTTTGCAAGGTGATCATAATTCCGTGAAGACAGCACTTAGATTTCGTCTTGTTTTGTGCAGGGAAATTGAGTTTGATGCAGAAGAATCAAACCTCCTGAGGAGGATGTGACCACTGCATGAACTCCTCCTTAAGGACACAGAAGACTGATTAATTCCCACCAGAACAATACTAAAAATACATCATTATACCAGCACTATATTTAGATCAGAGCTCCGAGTTAGCAGCTCTGGGCAGATGTAGCTTTCCAGCCTACTGGAGTGTGGACAGCAGGATGGTCGCCTGCTCGAAGCACCGAGCACTGCGCTTTGCCACTCGCACCCCCTGGCTCCCCAGCAGAGCTGCCTCCTGTAGCTCCAGGCCCAGCTTTGCAGCAGCTTGGGAGCTCAGACTTGGGAAGATGTCCAAATAGGAACCAGAGATGTTTGGGTAAGGGACTCGCATCTCTCCAGCAACCCTGAGAGAAAGGCAGAACCTGTTTGGTGTTACTGGAAAAATCCCCTGGACCAATAACTGTGTTTTCATTTTGCACCCAGCCTCAGTTTCCCCGGCAGCACGATGGGGATGTTTACACCAGAGGCTCGGCAGGGAGATAAATTCACTGGTGGCCTTTCACACCCAGTAGCTGACGGGAGGATCGTACGAGCTGTAGCTGGATCCATCCAACTGCTTACAGGAGCCTGGCTCAGGCACCGTTTGTCTTCTCTTCCCTCTGCCCACCCCTGCTTCCTCCTGTCCACGCTTGTGCTACAGCTGTTGTTTATTCTTAGAACAACAGAATTTAAGAACAAAAAAAATTAAGCCTTTAAGGGAAAAAAAAAAAAAGAGAAATTACTCTGGTTTTGAGCAGGACAATGGTGCCTCCCATGCAGCTACCACAGGGAGAGGAAAAAGGCTTTTTTTAAAATTAACTCTAAGCCTACAGGAGTGGCATGTTAATAAAAGCAACTGGCATGAATAAGCTGAAATTCATTATCATGCTTTTCACCGACTGGCTACAGAAGCATTATTGTTATCAAATCCCTCTAAAAACCAAGTAATACCTTCCCCCCTCTCTCCTTTCCTTTTGCATACAGTTTCCTGGATTAATTTAGAACATGAATCAGGAAACAATCCAGCCCTGCACGGTTGGGTGTAAGGACTGAGGGCTGTTCCACAGCGCACACAAACAGCACCAGGGCTGACAGACCCTTCTCGGGGGACTCGCTGAAGGGCTGCTGAGCATCAAATGCCTTCACCAGCAGAGACCCAGCGACCCAGAGCAGGGGCAGACACCCTCGGCCAGGGGAGTGAAGTTACACGGAGGAGCAGATGCCTCGGGCACCACAGACTAGTCGAGGGAGACATGCCAGCCCTCAATGCACTGGGTAAACTGGGATTCCTGTACCCACATACTGGCCAGGTCCCATGTGGCACCAGCCTTGTGGCAGACAAGTGGAGAGCATCATGAAGTTGCTTCCATACTGGCTGCAAGCTTCTTAACAATTGAGGGTACAGCTTAAAAAAAACACAAAAAAAACCCCACCAAAATTTCTTTAAATTTCTGGTTGCTGCCTCTGGCTCTTCTACACATGCCCTGCTCAGGGCCAGTTGTGACGGGGTTTCTTTGGTTGGTTGGTTTGTTCTTTGGTGCTCCACTCAAAGGGAGAGCTGAGCTCCGGAACCCATTCAGAAAGGTTAAGTGGTGCAGAGCAACACTGCTAAGCCAGGTCTGAAAGGGCCTGAAAATTCATTTGAAAAGACCACGAAGTTAATTTTGTATAGTGGATTTCTTCAGAAAGTCCATATTTTTCCCCTGTCCCATTAAGAACAGCGAGCAGCTTCCTCAGAAGTCAATCTCAGAGTCTGATCAAGCCTGTTCTGCCTAATTGAAGTTAATCATAGGAAACTGGTCAGAGAAAGGTGGTGTCTGTGCACTATGCCCTGTTGGAGTGGTCAATTAACACGAGGTTAGTCCTGTGATTATTGCTCAGCAGAATGAGCCCGTGAAGGGCTCTGAATGCAAACACAACCCCAGCTGGAGTTCCTGCAGCACGGCTGCCGAAGGGACTGCAGCAGAGGAGCCTCAGGAGGAGCTCCCCAGCCCCAGACAGTCGTCACTAAAAGCAGTTCAGTGGCACAATTCAGCTTCTCAGCTTGATGATGCTGTGATTTCTTCAGCACCAGGATGAGTGAGTGGTGGCTTCATCACAGGTCTGCCCTCTGCAATCTGTCACTTAATTTACACCATCCTCAGTGGTTCCCTGCCCTCCTCCTGTCCACAGACACAAGCTCATGGGGGGGACTGCCCACCTTCCCCCTGCCCAACCTCCAGCTCCCCAAGGGCCAGGCACAAGTGGCTCCCCTGCTCAGCCAGACCTGTGCCTGCCGGCCACCGTCTGCACGGGGTCCAGAGCTGCCCGACGGAGACGACCTGTCAGGGTGGCAGGTCACCTGCTAACAAGGGACAACAGAGCTGGGCGGGATCAGCCGTGCTGGGTGAGCAGTGCCAGGAGCAGCACCACTGGTGAGCACCAAGCCTGGGCTCTGTCCAGGTCTGGTGGCCACTCAGCAGATGCTCATCCCCGAGGCTGGAGCTCCCACCATGGCTGAGCACTGAAGCTGGGCTTGGCCACTGCACTGCAGATGCTCATCCCTGAGGCTGGAGCTTCTGCAACTACCAGCTGATGGTGGCACAGGTCCAGCTGTCCAGGGCTGGGCTTGGTAAGGGCAGCAGAGGTGGGAACTCGTCCTCACCCCACCACACAAAGCCTGGGAGTTTTCTGGGCACGCCCAGCCCTGTGACTCAGAGGCACGCATGCTGCTCACGGCTGCAAGGTTTGCTTTCCTTGACAAGTTCTTGCATCCAAATAAATAACACGCTGCCTTTAACAAGGCTGGCAGGCTGCTCGGAACCCTGTCTCACCTTTCAGTGGGGAAATCGCAGCTGAACCTGCTGTACCAGCTGGCAAGCTCACGGGTGCTGCCAAAGGACCCGAGACCTTAAGGACATGGAAAGCAGAAGGGACAAGAGGCAAGTGCTGCAAGAGCATCCCCAGCTCCCAACAGCCAGCAGAGCCTGGCGTGGGGCAGGGGACGCTCTCCACAGCACACCTCTGCCCCACACTAAACGATGCACTCAACATCTCGCAAAGGGAAAAATGGTTTTCTTTTATCTGTCTCCCTAAGAACTGTTCTGTTTTATTCTGACGGAACGATAATCTGCACCGTTATGGGGCTGGAGAAGTTGGGTTTCTGAGGGAATTTGACAGCAGCTTTACTAGTTTATGGAAGAAAAGAAAAGGCACTTAAGGGGATTTTGTTTGTCACTTGAAAATTAGCCTAGAGGAAAGAGAATCTTCAATTCAAATTTAATTAAAAACTGATGAACCGAAAGCCTTGTAGAGGCTCTGTGAAGTCCTATTCTTACAACACAAGAACACAGCACTGATAAGCAGCAAGAAGAAAATAAATACAAGAGATTTAAAGCTAATACCAAAAAAAACCCCAAAAACAAACCCAAAAAAGGGCCAAACCATAATCCAGTGGCAGTAGACCATCGCCAGAGCAGAAACTGTCACACTGAGCTTAGACTGGGGCTTGTGAAGAGATATGGAGGAAACTGCTTAGTTGCTTGTGTACAAATGACAACAGCCCATTAAACTTCTTATTGTTTCATCCATCTCTTAAAATCTTGAGGCCAAGGCAGCATAACTTTCAGGAAGAGATGCTTTATTCAGGCACAATTTGCTTTGCTCAACACAGAAGTAATAGGATGAAACTCTGAACCATGTTATATAGGCTGGGGATATTTTAACAAGCTTTCGAGGTCTCGAAATAGATGAATCAATAACACTTATGTATCTGGGGCCTTCTGTCCTGTTGGAAGATACCCAGAGACTACTGACAGGACTGCAGGCTGCTGGTCCGAGGGGCTTTTCTCCCCCGTTGTGCCTTGCAGAGCACAGGCTTCAGGCCCCATGCTTCAGTTTCACTCTTGCCTTTGAGATGCTCATCGTCTAAAGCCACAGAACAGTTTGCAGTCAGCTTTGCACAGCTTTACCAGGCACCAAGTTTCACAACGAACCTAGAAACCTGTTTTATATGAGGAACCCACAGAGGAGATACGGGTCCTGAGATGGGCACCCCCCAGGTGTGTCTGCCTGTCCATCTCCAGCTTTAACCTCCTGGCTCCACCCTGTTCTCAGAGACTTTCCCTTCTACTCTCTAACCTAAATTCACTCACATCAATTAATTCCACCACCAAGCCTGCTGAGCCACATGCCAGTGTTCTGGTGTTTGACAAGATCAGCCTCAGCTGGCTTTGTGTTGGGAGCTCCTGCACCCAAGGAGAGAGGACCCTGTCCCCAAGGTGCACACAGAAACCACACCAAGCCTCTGCAATCACACGGAACTAGGGTCATCCTCGTCCCCTACAACATTAGAGTGTGTTCACAAAGAGCTAAAAACCCCACAGATGACTAATGGCTTTGCACAAGAAACGAAGAGTCTAGAGCTGTGCTCAGCCCTGTCAGTTTGCTCCAGAACAGGGAGCTACAGGTCCCTGCCGTGGTCTGGGGAGTGTCACCAGTGTCACTGGAGCTTGTTGAGAGGGCTGAGTGGGACACATCACACACAGCCTTGGCAGTCATACAGCCCTGGAAAGCATGCGGGGAGATGTGAACCCCAGCAGGTAAACCCCTGAGGCCAGTCTATGGCTCACACATCCAGCCAGGCCAATTTAACGATGGGAACATCAGTTATTGTCTGTGGCTGGTTTCATTTCAGAAAAAAACAACTGGCATTTTACCATGCCAGTGTGATGCAGAAGAGCCACTAAACGCAGGCTGATCTCCGGCCCCGAACGCTTTGGATTGATGATCCTTTCTTTGCAGCTCTTACTGGCAAAGAACAACTCTTAAAATGGCCCCAAATACCGTCTGACTGACCAGCCAGAGGAATCACATCTCCTCAGACACTTCGGGCCTCCTGTTTCTCACCCTACGGAGGATGTGGTATACCTTGTTGTACATCTTCTGCCACAAGTGATTTATGAACAAAGCGTGTTGTTCAAATAAGCTTCCCATATAAAGAACTGAAGTGTTCTGTTACATGGACTTGAGGAGACACGAGGCCATCGCCTCCTTTGAACCTCCCATCACTTTCTGAAAGGTGAGAAGAGCTGCAGGAGGTCGGTGCTGGCTCTGCCCTTGGGATGGCAGCTGATGGACCCTGCGTGTCACCAATGGCACCGTTTCTCTGTGACAGGCTCCTCCTGGGGATAGGGAGGGACTGCAACCCCCTCTGCTTGTGACATTGTCATGAAGTCACACCTCTGTTGCAAATGCAAGCCAAGAATTACGTTAATTACATATAGGAGACGCGTCGAACAATATATTAGAAAGAAAATAATGACTTCCTCCCCAGAATCAATATGCAGATGAGCGAACATCTGACAGTGCCCTTCTCACAAAGCCACGAGGAAAAATGCACTCTGAAAGAAAGCACTGCTGTACTATTTCAGGACCACTCAGGCAGCAAACATGTTCCTAAAATTAAAGTTAATGTAACGAGATGCAAATTAGCTATTCTAGACAGTCACTGCACGTATTATTAAAGATAGACCACACTTGTTTATTTCAGTTTGTCAGTGTTTAGGGAAAACACGTGCTGCATAAAGTAGCCTGCGCAGCACAGTCACTTATCAGGGAGCGTTATCTTCCCGCACAGGAGCAGAGGTTTCCTCTGCGCAGAGATGCTCACTGGGCTCCAACACGACACTTGGCTTTTTCCCTCAGTTTTCAGTGGATTTTGGACCAGTAATTTCAGTGTAATGCTGATCAGCTAATGCCAGACTTCAGTATGACTGTAGCTTTTGCCAGAGCTGGCAGAACCCCTCAAACAGCCCCACTCTTTGCCTGTGGCTTGTAATCCAGAGCAGATCTCCAAGCAGGCTCTAGAGGCACTTTTTCCTTCCCCAGCCCCAGAGCCTGAGAGGAGCTCCTGTCTCTGGCACAGGGTGATGGGAAAGGGCATCGTTACACCAGGGCAGGATGGAAAGGGCATCGTTACACCAGGGCAGGATGGAAAGGGCATCGTTACACCAGGGCAGGATGGAAAGGGCATCGTTACACCAGGGCAGGATGGAAAGGGCATCGTTACACCAGGGCAGGATGCATTTCATTCTGCAAACTAAACCGTTCTTAAACAGAGTCTTAGTTCTCCAGGGGTGAGCTTTACTTCCCAGAAACACAACTTGAAACCCTTTTATTACAAGGATTTCTTGGGTCTTCTGTTAGCTCCTGGACCAGTGCAATCTTCAATCTAGAAAAGCAGATTTGCCAAGTCTCCCGTGGAAACCACAGAGAGCGAGTGCCTAAAAAAATGAGCCAGGCCTCATCCATATTTCCTGACAAGAAATGGGTATCTAACATCTGCATTTGCTGAGGTGGATCCATTGCTGTACATATGCACAAAAATCAAGAGCTGCTTTCTGTTTCAAGTTAAGAGCTGAAAGCATGAGCTGCCTCATGTTGAAAGAAGCCTCCAGGTATGGCCAGAAATATGGCAAGATAATGCAAAAAACCCAAGTAAGAGTCATTAATTTGACATGTTCTCCTAGCAGGGATTTTGCTTTGTTTCTTTGGGAAACACCACCTTTCCCCTTCCTCAGAACCCATCAGCACCAGTGTGTGACCTCCATCCAAAGCTTTCACCCAAAGTGAAATGGGAACAAAACAAACCAACAAAAGCCCTTTCACAGCAGGCTGATGCAGTCTCACTGCTAAGTGCTTCACTATTTCGGAATAAATACAATTTCCAACCAAACACTGGTTTTATGTCGGAGCAAAACAACTAGGAAGGCTTTCCCCTCTTAAAAAAGAAGGTTGTGATGAGAAGCGAGGTCATTAATGTGCCCATGCAACTCCAGTTCTCTTTGTGGTTCTGATATTGCGGTTAAAAAATATCTTTACCTGACTAGAACAACTTCTGACTTGCACTAAAAGAATCTTTCAGAAAAGAAAGAGAAAGTAAAAAAATAAAAAGAAATTGGAAACTTCAGCAACTGCGTGGTGCTGAAAGAAGTGGGAAGGATGAAATCTCCTGCTTGAGTAGCTTCTCTGTAGTATTTGGCCCTGGAAAGGCATTGCCCTTGGTCCTCTATTACTTTGCCCACTGAGAGCCACTGAGGCTCACGCAGATGAACAAAGACTTTGGTATCAAAGACAATCCTCTGGGCCCTTTGCTTCACACGCCCATCTCCCCCCATCCCGAGCCTGCAGAGACACACGGGAGGTTTGCAAAGGGTCTTCCCCGGACCGCTCAGCTCTTGCTGCCTCTAGCACACCTCTTTTACAAACGGTGACAGAGAGAAAACCCATTTCCCCTAACTACTGCATTTTTCTTTTCATGATTATCTCCTTTAAAAAGACACAAATTGAAAATGAGCTGCAGAGCCAGTGGCCTCTTCTGAGCTATGGTTATTAGCTATGTTGAGGATGAAAGTGGTATGGCTCCCTAGATAAATATATAGTTCATTAAAAGTGTTCTGGATCACTATATTCTACTGATCAAAAGCCTAAATCACACAGTTAGTGACATTAAGGAGCTATATTATGATTTGAGTTATAGTGGATAAAATCCAGACGAGCACCGACCGGGAGCCCGCTGTCCACAGCGTGGTCCCGGCAGCTACTCGGCCGCCCCATGCAACCCCTGCGCACGGCAGAATTTCATCCCCAGTTTTCAACAGCTTAGCCAATTTAGGCTGTCTCAGAGTAGCAGCCCGTGAGCATCGTGGAGAGCCCGTGGCCTTTCCCCAGAAATGCAGTTTGTAGGTTCTTCTCGTTTGGATTTTAAATAGGAGTGCAAGCCCAACCATCACTGCGCTGTGCCAGAAGTACTTTAAAAGCCACGACAGTGCTGGCACATGGCCCAGGACCTGCCACAGGGTGCCAAGGGCAGCCCAGCCTCACACTCCCCACAGCAGTGCCAGCAGCTTGTCCTCAGGCACAGCAGCATCTCCTCTTCCCTATCACCTCCCACCTGTCCTCACATGACTGTTGGGTTTGGGTTCTACCCATTGCTTCGGGAAAGAAAATCTCCTGTAATGGTCCAAACCAGCACGACAAAGCTGTGCTCAGACCTGTGCGGGCCCAGGCCCTGGCACCACGATGTGTGTTTTCAGACAATACTTGCTTGGAAGAGAAGAGTTGCATTCTACAGAACCACTGCTCGCCGGCTCTCGCCACGAGCGCAGCCGTCACGCTCGCTGGTGCACAAGTGCACTCTGGCGCTCACGGGACCGTGCTGTCTTTAAGTGCAGTAGTTCTAGGGTTAACTCAATCAGCAGTATTTAAATCAAGCCTGATGAAATATTAATTCTGGAGAACAACTGCATGCTGATTTACTCTGAGCCACTAACACTGACAGACGGCGATTTTCCCCTCCTGCTCGTACAATGGTTCTGTACATTACACAGCTTAGTAAAGAACCAGAAATCAGAGATTCGTAAAACCTGCTGTACATCCAGACTGCGACTCCCTTGGTCATCCTCAGCCATCTCTGCAAAACCTCAGCCTAACCTGGTAGGTTTTTTCTAGAGGTCAGCTACTCTCCCATTTCCGATCATTTCAAATCTGGCTCAATAAAAACCATCTGAGACAAAGGACATGAATACTGATGACAAGGTTTGCATCCAAATTATGTCTCAATCAGTCAATTTTAAAGACCGCACAAGTCTCTCATCCAGCTTCAGGCTTCTTCAAGGACACCTCAAAGTCCAGGCAATTCTGCACCTCCTCAGGCTGCTACACCACGGTGCTGCTGACGTGCTCTCCAGAGCCCTCCCAGCCACAGCATCAGCAGAGTCCCGTTTGCTCAGGGCCTGATCCATCCATCCTGCACCCATTGGAGAGCCACCAATTCCCCCTCTCTGAGAGCACCACAACCTGCTTTTTCTATTCCCTTTTTCCCTCGTTGCCCTCCTGCGGTGTTACGGTGCCTGATCCCTTTACGGTTGGATGTTCCTGGTTTCCCCACCGTGTCTCTGCGCGTAGGCAGGACAGCCCCCAGCCGCAGGAGCTGCTGCGCTTGGGTGTGTTTGCAATTAGACAACAGCTTTGCTAATCAAGAGCAGGAGAGTGCCCATTGCAGACTGTTTCTCCCTCCCCACTCCCCTCCCCGGGAGTTCTCGTCCAGGCATTGATAAATTAAACCAGGCATTGCCTTTGACTAAGATGGATGGGAAGCTTAAATGATATCCACTGAACAAATGGCTGATTTGTGTATTCTTCCATTCAGGATTAGGCTAATAAGATGTTCATTTATGGATCTATTACTCAGTCATTTAGCTGCTTGAAATAAGAGGACTGGGCAAATTCCACCATCCAGGGACTGGTTTCCATCTTTTTAGGTCACGTTTTAGTGGAGGGTTTGCTAAGGTAATTTAGTGGGATGTATCAAAACATTAATTAAGATGACACGGTACTTTCAAACACCTTAGAAAAACTTGGGGTGTTTGACGTCTCCAGGTTTAAGGTCGCTCTCCTCCTCACCCTGCTTGTCTGGTTTGGAGGTTGCTGGGGGGATGCAGAGGCAGCTTGGTTTAGTCCGAGGAGTAAAAGGGGAAGCTGAAGTCACTGCCTGAGGATACCGTGGTGAGTCCCTCTGCCAACTGGGATGTTTGGGGAACCACAAGATACAGCAGCCCAGTTCTGGGATGTCCCTGGGCAGAGCAGGTCACCCCCAGGTAGTTCCTGATCTCTGTAAGAATGTCAAGAGTAATTTCATTTTAGGGGCAAGTCTGCATCTGCTCCAGAGAGGATGAAAGCAAAGTTGTTCATATTTGATTTTTAGGGAGGCATCAGCCTTCTCTAAGCCACCAACAGATGGGAAATGGTTTGTACACACCCCGCTGACAGCTGCTCAGCCAGCACTGGGCTCAGCTGCCCATCCGATGAATGCTGGGGGGGGATGGGGTGGGGGAGGCAGGTTTACTGACCCAGGGCTGCTGTGCTCGGCTGCTAGCTCCCCTCGCAGCCTTCTCTCAGGGACTTCTGGGGACAACAGGAAATTACACAGCAGATCTCTTCCCAGAGTGAAGATCTGCAGTCACTAATTATCCATACCCAGTCTATGGAGGCTTTGTGTCCTGATAATCAAACTGTCACTCCAGCCTCTTCCAGGACAGCCTGCTGCACTAGCGGATAACTCAGGGAGCCAGGAAGGAACTAAAGATGCTGTTATTTGAGCAGCTGTCATTAGGATCCAGCATTAACAGGCGTTTCTGTGCGAGACAGCTTTCTGCTGCTCCGAGCAGGACTCCTCCAGCCGCTGGTCCTGCAGCAAAATCGCTGCCAGAGCCACCTCCCTCCTGAGCTCACAGCAACACTCCACATGTGCCACACTGCTGCTCGGCCACCACGACTCGAGGTGTGGAGCCGCGCGGGGACCAACAGGCTTGTCACAAGCAGGAGGGCAGAGACCACCTGAAGTTGCACATGCTGCTGCCAGGCAGGTTTTTGGTTGATGCTTCGGGGTGGAGATGGGTGGTACTTAAAATAGAGGTGCCTTGCCGAGCAGGGAGAGCCCCTGGGCAGGACAGGGGGTCTCTCACATGCTGTGTCTCGATCAGAGCAGGGGATCACACCAGGGTGGAAGATGCAGACATCGGGTTGCTACAAGCTCTCCGGCTGAACCACCCAGAAAGGGCAGAGCTGGTGATGTGCACTGGGAAGGAGCAGGAGCTGGTGGCAGCAGATGTGCTGCTCTTTCTTTCCCATCCCTGTACTCGTGTTTCTAACACACCAAAGAGCTGCTCGCACACCTTCCAGGGCCAAGGGTAATGGCTCTAGCCCAGCGCTGCTGCGAGTTGACGGAAACCTCCCCTCTGACTTAGGGGCACTGAAGATCAAGCTTTGACACCCTCTACACTGCTCACTCATGGAACTGCTCATTACCTGAGATTCTGATAACACTGTTGAAGACAATTATCCTCCAACAGGTATTTACCCACCACTTCTGTCCTCCTGCCTAACTCTGAAGCGTAATGAGCTCTAACGGAGCATTCTCCTGTTTAAGATCATCGGTACCTTCTGCAGACAGAAAACAGGAGGGCATAGAAGAGTTCTCGGTTTATACTTCATCTACTGGGTCGTAGTTAATTTAACAGGTCCCTACATTCATACAACAAATTATCCCTCCAGAAAACTGAGCTGGTGCCAGGACATAACCGTTTCATTTAATATACCCACTGCGTAATGAAAGCACATCTCTTTATGTGTGCTGTCTTGTACTTTGCATTAACAGAAATTCTTATGCATATTAGTGCTTTTTCCTCTAAGTAATGTGTCTTTTCAAGCAGACAGTTAAGAAGAAAATACAAATGTAGCCTCAAGAAGTGCACTTCCATCTAGTGAAATGCTTCCTATCCTGCCTTCTAAGGGTAATAGCAGCGATCAGATCTAGCGCAGGGTCAGGCGCAGAGAGAGCAGCGCTCAGCTCCTGGCCCCCCGCGTGGGGTGAAGCCGCTGGCAGCGTGAGCCTTTGCGAGGCCGTTCGCTCCGCTCCCACCTCTGGCTCAGCTTTCCTGCAGTGGGGCCCAAACAAACCCACGGGCCCTGCTCCTGGTCAGTGAAATGTCTGTCTGTCCATCCCTCCGTCCATCCATCCAACAGCAGCAGCTCCCCGCCGGACCTCAGTCCCCAGCGGTGGCTGCCAGGCGGGCAGGGACACCCCCGGCACGCACCTCCCGGGGCAGCTGCCCCTGCGCGGAGCAGCCCTGGGGAAAAACATTCCCATGATGGTTTTAATCTTTTTAATTCTACCTGCTTTCAAAAATCGGTGCAGACCACTGAGCCGTGGCCAAGCAAAAAGCTCAGTCCTACATTAATTCTTCTCTTTTGCATAATGTATTTAGGAGTGTATCTATTTTTTATTGCAGAATAATATGCCCGGTTTATATAATGACATCTTTTAGATGCACTGAGATTCTGTGCAAATCCACTATTCAGCACAGGGAAAGCCAAATAAGTAAATACCACCGTGGCCCTGTTTCACAGCCACAATTATAATCTCCACCAGGCACCACTTGCTTCATTATCTGAGTGAACAGTTTTATCTTGGCCACAAGGGAGACCTTTTGAATTCACAGTTGGGCAGATATAACCTTGGTTATTTAACTCTGTCTAAATGGAACTCTAATATTCCTCTTAGCTGCTGCTCTTAAACAGTTTCCTCCTATAGTTGTTAATCACATTAAAAGGTATCAGATATATAATTTCCTGAATCATGTGAAAATATTGGTTGCTTCCTTTCTTTGGAGCACCGTGTACAGAGCAGCAATGAATAATGTCAGGAGTTTCAGAAGGTAGTTAGAGAAAGCTCATATTTGTTGATTTACACCCTAATTGGAAGACACCTGCTTTTTCTTTTTCCCCTTTTGATTTTTACTTTATAAGTCCAAAATTATTCTGCATGTGTCATCATTACATTAATCAATACATGTTTTGTCTTCCACAAATCTGCCTAATTGCTTTTCTCATTTAGGCAACCCTGGAGTCATTTGCTAATGAACATTGTCACAGACTAATATGGCATGGAGGATTTACACGTGGCACTCTAAGCAGATTTAGAAGGAGAAGGGGAGGACATCAAGCTCCTCTATGGGGTGCTGGAGCCTTCCTGAGCTGTTCACCCACAGTTGCACCGCAGCCTGGAAGCCGAGGACCAGCAGCACCCCCCTCAGTGCGGTGCTATCGGCCCTGCGTGGGAGCTGCTGCTCACCCTGCCCACCCCGAGAACGCTCTCCTTTGGCCAGAAGAGAGTTTCCTGGGAGGTCTCAGCACTCCTGTGCCTGCTACCGTCCCGGGGGAGAGAACACGCTGGTGATGGGCTGGCATTTCCCTACAGGAGGATGGTTTACACGCAGGTCACCTCTAACCCTCTCCAAACAGCTCTGCCGCTTCCCACGCTGAGCCCACTCTTGAAGCGAGGCGCTGGACACCCAGCACCATCCCAGACCCCGGCTTGGCCAGGAGCCACAGGTCCTGGCTGGGTAAACACTCCCCATCTCCTGTGCATCCTCCGCACTCGGGGAGACCAGCCCTTTCAGCTGCAGCTCTGTTGATACCTAACTTGGCAAGCCCAGCTCTGATGGCAGAGACAGGGACTTGTGGCACACGGAGCTGAAGCACCAGATGTCCTGGCAATGGCTGCCAGCAAACGAGGGAAAGCTGGTGCTGCACAAGTGAGATCTGCTCCCCAGCTCACCAACAGCAAGGGCAAGCATACCTTTTTCCTTGGGATCTGAGCCCAAAACCAGGGCGGCTCAGTGCCACGCCACAGGAGGACAAGAAGGGGCTGTGCCACAGAGAGCAGCAACGGGAGAAACGTCCCCCCCATCACAGGACAGCAGGCTTGTCTGGGAGGAGAGGGGACACACCAGCGCCCGCCTCGTCCCAGGGCCAGCTCCTAAAAGAAGTCAAAGCAAGACAAAGAGCCACCCATTGCATTCCTCACACCCCTGCTGTACCAGGCTCCTGCCAGGTGCCGCCGAGGTCTGTGTCCCACCACAAGCCCCCAGAGTTATCCCCCAGCCTCTGATCCCTCTGAATCTACCTGTTCTGAGAGGAGATGAAGCTGAGAATATTCAGTCTCTGACTCTGGGCTTCTGTTCTCATATTGTCACAGCACATTTAAAACTCTGCCAGTCCTCAAGAATTTGCAAATATTCCACGTCTTCCCTTCACACCAGCAGGTCTCTCCGAGATCACCGCAACATGTGTCAACCCCTACTAATACCTGGTATGAAATACACAGTATAAAACATTTCAGACCTAAAAAACCCACTCCTGTTGGAAGGTGAAGTGCTTTCAGACTCCAAGCAGGGCACTCACTCTGCCTGGGTTCATGTCTAGTGGATAAGCTGAACTCAGGGACCTTTGTCTGCAAAAATGCCGCAGGCTCCGAGCCAGGGGCTCCCTCAAACCCACATCCAAGAAGGGCGACACAGGCACGTGGAGAGATGCAATGAGTAACAGAGTCTCTAGTGAACGCCCCCCGCCTCCCCATGATGCCTCCGTACCACCCTGCAGCAGGGGTCACAGAGAGGAAAAACCAGAGTGCTGTCCCCAGGGCAGCCCAGGCTCTCTGCAGCTGCCTTGCTGGGAGCCTCAGGCAACCAGATCGTGTCTTCTGGGATAACCACGATGGGCAAGCCCCAGATTTATAAAGCGTGGGGGAAAAGGGAAACAGAGAGGTTCAAAAATAAATCATCTTAGAGTGCTGAGATTTTCTGCACCTCATACACAAATGTGTGCTTGGGCTTTCCTACCATGGCTCCAGAGTTCTTATTTATTTTGGAGGACACAAATGATACTGAGCTTCCTATGATACTGTAATAGGAAGTGCCTGAAATGACAAATTATGAGAAAGAGTGTTTGTGACAGAGATAAAGGGAAAGTTTAAGTCTTGTATTTAGATAAATTGGCTGGAAAATTTGATCCACACAGTCTTTCAAATACGATTATACAAACATAATTTGCATAAATATTATAATTAAAATTCCGCCTATGGCATAATAAAAAAGAGAAAATAGTATTAAATGATCAAGGCATTTGAACGTTTGAAATATCTCTGTGTGATGTTTCATGCTATCCATTAAATAAGTAATTTATTGCAAAATCTATCAAAGCAAAAGGAAATTGAGTCAGATAAGGCTGGCTTTCTGTTTTGCAGGGGTTTTTGCAGAGGATATCGTTACTTTCAGAGCACGTTTGATTTTTCCAAGGTACTAATTCAGAGTAATTATACTGCTGGGTCTGCTTTAGAGCTGCAAGACTCGGGTGCAGCAGCCGCGGCGCGTGCCGAGTAGCAGCTCGTGGTAACGGGACAGTGACAGCTCTGGGGTGGAAGCCCCGTCCCGAGGCGCGTGTCCCCGCTTGGGTGGCATCTGCGTAGGCAGGTCTGGGATGAGCAGCAGTGGCTGTGGCCGGGAGAAAGGCCAGGCTGGCCTGCGTGGAGCCTGTGACGGGGGAGTCTCTGGAGAGGAGCTCACAGGACCTGCCCGGGTCCTTCAGAGCCCTTCCCCAGGTCCCTGCAGCTGCACAGCTGCTCACCCAGACACCTCTCTGCCTTCTGGGGCAAATCTTTGAGCAGCTACTGCAATTAATTCAGGATGGCTTTAGCTAAGTGAAGACGGCAGCATCCCCCCAGCCTCAGGGGGGCTGGTGCCTGTATCCCTCTAACACCCTCCTGGGATTCAGCACTCGTACCCAGGAAGCTGCCAGACACCCTCAGCATTTTAGCAACTTACTTCTAAATCCAGCAGCCCATGGTAATCACTTTGCAATTTAAAATCAAATACCTGAAACAATATGTGTGATTAGAATGGATAAAAGCAAAAAATGAAGGTGTATCAAGAGCTTCAGAGCCAAGCTCCTCTCCAGCAGGGTCAGATTTAAATCAATAGGGGAAGATAAGTTAAATTAATAGTTGTAACGTGGACAGAGGCAGCGTGGCTCTCCTCCCTGTTTGACTCAGACTCCTCTTTGATTACTGCTTTGTCTGGGGAAAACGGCAGGCTGTGTCACAGGGGAAAGTTCTCAGCCACCAAAGCCTGAGGAGATGCACGGCAGGACTGTGATTACAGGTCCCCCCCGGGCGGCTCCTGAGAATCTCAATAGCTCCTGGCTGAGGGGGGGAGATTCAGCAGCTGTATGATCCTCAACTTTGGGAGAATAGCAAAGCAGCTGATGTTCAGGGTTTCCAGAATGGTGTCTCTGTCTCCCAAGAGACACTAACAGTGAGAGGCAGGATTCTCCATCTGCATCCCTCCCACCCAGGTGCTTCCATCAGCCCTACGGCTGGCTCGGGGTGGGATGCTCGGGATCAGGGAGTTCCCCATTCCATGCATGGACACCTCAAAGGCCATGGGAGTGGCAGG
>VWZY01010293.1:57231-79153 GCA_013399075.1 Chloroceryle aenea
AGCAACATACTCCTCCTTGTACTTGGGTTAAAAAAAAAGAAAGGAAAAGGCAGAAAATCTGAGAGGAAGAGGGAGATGCAGCATCTGAACTGGCATCCCATCCCAGAAGGCTGTCTGTGACCCGCTGGGTGCGGAGCTGAGGCAGAGGTCGTGTGAGATGCCAGACCCTTCCCCACCAGAAGTTTCTCCACGCTGCAGTACCGCGATTTTTCAAGTGCCTTTTTCAGTCCATCTCTCCTGTCCTGCCTCGGACCAACGTGTTTTTAGACAAACAGCAGCTTGCATCGCTGCAAAGCTTTCCTGGATTTGGAACAAGTGGCAAGAGGCAGCTGCAGCTCCCTCCAGCTGATGTTTTCTTCTGCCCACATTGACTCCCACAGCCCCTGATACCTGCAGTGCTCTTCCCTGTGCTCCCCCTCCCCTCCCTGGGCACAGTGCTGCCTTGGCCCTGGCCACGGGCCACTGCGGCAGCATCATCAGGCTGTTGTGCTCTGCACCGCGGGTTCTCGCTACCAGAGGTTAACCAGCGACGTGCAGGCGGAAGCTGTGCACCTCTGTGGCACACCCGGGCGTGATGCAGTCACCACAGCCAGGGTGAACAAGGTACGGACCCCGACTCGCAGCCACCTCGTGGCTTCTGCCAGTGAGAGGGACCCGTGCTTGGGGCACAGGATCGCCTTTCAGAGAGAGCAGATGCTGCTGGCTGGTTATTCAGGCCTTCGTCTCAACATCAGGGAGACCGAAGGATGAAAGCACAAATAGAAAATGCTCTTGCAAATGTGCTGGGAAACAACCTGACTTATCAGCCACTGTTCCATCCCTGTCACCGCAAAGATCTCTTTAAGGAAACCGGAAAGAAAAATAAGATAATAAAGGAAAGAAAACTTAAGAACAGTTTACTGAAGCATTTAGACTTTAAACTGCTGCAAGGTATGCTGACCCGTTGATAAAGCAGCCTCTATAAATCCTCTGCCTCTTCCACCTCCAGGCCTACAGACAACGCAGTCTCGCTCCTAGCATCGCCCCCCTCCCCTGAAAATTTGTGACATCAATAAAATCCTGGTTTGTCAGTACAAATGGAATTTTAAATTGAATTCTTATCAAATTAGCCTTTCATCAAGGTCATGCAATATTGTGTGAATAACCTTTTCAGAAGCTGTGTACAAGGCTGCTGCCGGAGGTGAAAACGAGACAAATTCTAATGAGATTACTCAGCTGGAGCACTCCATAACACGCGGCGGAGTAGACGGGGTGACATTAGGTTTGGCGATAATTTAAGTAAATGGATATACCGGTGCTCAAAGCACAATACTTCACCCCACCGCCCCCCTGACTAGGAACACAGGCACCCGCAGCACCTATCTCATGGTTATGCAGCAGCTGGAGCGCTGTCACGGCTCCAGCGAGCCAGATGCAAATAACACATTTTCTGGAGGGAACCGGGATGAATTGTAAATGCATCCCCTCTGCTGGCTCCCTGTCGCAATAAAATTTCTCTTAATTTCAGACAAATTGTATTTTGCAACATTAGCAGCCGGAGGGATTTTCTATCAGCCTTGTACCTAATCACCAAAGTTGTGGGAAAAACCTGCACTTCAGCATTACCAGCGCAGCGCTGCCAGGAGCCGAGCACCAGCACAGGGGGTCCAAGGCAGCCAGGCACGCTCTGACGGGAGGGCACAGCCTCGGCTCAGCAGAGCCCAGGACCCACGGAGGGCACCGTGCCCAGCATCACCCGGACCAGGGGACCAAGCCAGGCGACAGGAGGGGCCTCTGCCACCCCAGCCCCACCAGCATCCCCCGTGCCAGCCTCGGGAGCTGTTGGGAGGCACTGGTCCCTGGGAACCACCCGTGGAATCTGTCCTTGCCCTAATGGAATAATCCTAATAAACAAGCGTGAGCTGCTGCTGCTATCCTCTCGGATAACAGCAAATCAAATCAAATCTCTAGATCAAATTACACGAAAAAAATCAAGAAACAAAATATACAGCTGTCTGAAACTCCTTCCCAAACAACAGAACAGACGCGTATTTGACAACTCCAAAAAATATTTCACCAAACATAACAGACAAGATAATGATAATTAGGCTAGTATTTTATGCCATAACACTCTTGAATGCCTACAAAAATACAATATTTTCAGCAAAAGATAATTGAAAAGATTATTTGGCTTATCTAAAATAAGTTTTTCCAAGCCTCAGCACATCTGTTACAAGAACTCATGCAGACAGAGGGTGCAACGCTGCACGCTCCATGTACTGCTTACC
The DNA here is from genome assembly GCA_013399075.1 of Chloroceryle aenea. Classification (NCBI taxonomy): domain Eukaryota; kingdom Metazoa; phylum Chordata; class Aves; order Coraciiformes; family Cerylidae; genus Chloroceryle; species Chloroceryle aenea. The sequence continues at coordinate 59,499 of VWZY01010293.1, forward strand.
CCTTTGAGAAAGGGGAGGGCAGTAGCATGGAGGATTTTGTTCAGGAGGGGGTCCCTTGGGCAGGAAACGGGCACGATGGGGTTTATCAGACTGTGGAAAAGTGGAGTCCAGGCAGAGAGGCTCCAGCAGAGCACTGGATGCTCAGGGGCTGCCAGTGGCCCAGGTCCAGGCCAGCAGCGAGCAGGGTGGGGGACAGGAGGGCTCAGCCTGGCAAAGTGGAGTATTTGCTCACACAGGGATGTGTGGATCTCAAGATTGTGCTCTGACATTTCCCTGCAAACCCTCACAATTTGCTCTTTGTTGCTAAGTTACGTGTTTATCTGGCTCCTGAGCAGATGCCTCCAACACAGCGCGTGGGGAGATTTTTTGCAGTCAATACAGCCTCCCGTATTCGCTTTTGGTGACTGCTCCAGCCAGGCTCTAGGGTTCAAGACATGCTCTTGCTGCTAAGATCTGCAGGTTGAACAGGAAGGACAGGTCCAACTGAAAGCCCCTTTCTGTCCACAGCGGGTGTCTGCAGGGACAATCCCGGCTCGGTCACAACGGCAGAGCCGGAGCTGAGTCCGTGCTGCCCCGGGGCTGCAGATAAAGCCGAGGGAGAGCCAAGGCAACGGGCCTGACAGGACTTGAAAATTTCAAAATCCAGTGCTTCAAATCATAACAAGATCTGAAGGTTGACAGATTCCCTGTCTTCACCCTTCCCTGCTGTTCCCTTCCCCAGATGCTCCAGCTCCAGCCAGACCAAGCAACACCTTTTGCTTTCAGCCAGGTCTGTGCCGTGCTGTGGCATTTCCACCACAGGCCCCTCCAGCTGACAAGGGAGGGGAGAAACATCCTCACGCCTTGTTTTGGGGTTCCTCAGCTCTCTCTGACATGGATGTGTCCTGCCCCCCACAGCCACCTCATCTGCTCTCCTGTGGCCACCCCACCCTTGGCTTCCAGGGATCTATGAAGCTTAAAAAACACAAAACTGAGACGCTTTAAATTAAGTCTCAGCATTTCTAAAAATATTCACCCCCATTCAACCAGCAATTGCAGCTGACTGAGTAGAATCTGGAAAATGAAAGGGTTTTAGGCTGGCCCTCAGTGGGTTTAATCTTCAGCGTTGCCGTAAGAGACAGCTGTTTACCAGCCAGGAGGGCTGTTAATATCTGCTCCATACAGCTCTGAGCACAGGCCACACAAAGACAACACCCAGCACTGCAACTCCTCCTCACGCACAAAGCGAAGCAGCATCCTGTAACTCAGGTGCAGAAGCCCAGAGCTGGTCCTCGGCAGAATTTACCCAGAAGTTGCTCTGCTGGTGGGAACGGCGCTTCTGGCAGGACCCAGGTTCACCCAGAGCGCCCACGGGCCCAGCGTTCGTGTTCAATATTCCAGACACACCGAGAGCGATGTTTGTGGAAGTGTCAAAAGCAATGATAGATTCTGGTGTTTAACTTCAGGCTCCCTCTTCGCCGACCACGCTGGAAAGCGTTAGAATTGGACAAGACTTCCCAGGAGTAAAAGAAATCCGCGTTCATATGCTTATAAAGGCTGACAGGTGAACAAACCCTTCTACAGGGCAAGTGCAGATGCTTTAAGTGACATTTTAAATTCTAAAGATTTTTCCATTTGCAAATAAAAGTTGCGCTATAAAATGACAAGCAAGCCAAGCAGAGGACCCAGAAACTGGCAATTTCTGCTGCCTTTGTTCAATTTTCCATAAGAGAAAAGAACATTCAGCGGGCAGGGGGCAAGAGCCCACTCAGAAATGGATTTTTGCAGCTATCCCTTTTTAATCATTTATAGAAGAAGAGTAATAGGCCAGATACAGCACTAATTTTTATTGTAAACTACTCTGGGAACATATTTTGCTCAGAGCCATTAGCAGAGAAAGCAGATTAACTGGAAAAGCTAATGGTATAGCACAGTACAAATATTTACATCAGTGTTTGACTAAATCCTTTAATAACAGGTCATATTTCCTCCACACTTTTCACCTTTGTTATGAGATTTTTTTAATGGGTTGATACCTTTCCATGCTGTAAAAGCTCCTGGAGGGAGGAGGAGAGGGCATCCCAAGCACTGCTTCTGCTGGGCTATTGCCCCCACCTTGGCATTCACAAAACAAAGGCGTACCCTTAAATTGCTGTGGCTCTGAAGGGGACAGTGGTGCCTCAGAAAGAGTGGCCAAGGGGACTGGCAGGCAGCAGGGGACCCCTGGCCCCACAACCCCTGCTCTGGCTGCATCGAGCGGGGCAGGACGGGGGTGCCACTGCCAGCCCTGGTCGCAGGCGCAGCATCAGCTTTACAGCCTGGAACGGATTTCGAGTCAAGCTATTCGCTCAGACATCAGAGAGCGAAGGCCTGGGCACACTCAGTACATCAGCTGCACTACCGAGTGGATCCAGCATTCTGCTCAGAGCAGGCTTAAAAAACCCATGGGTTAGACTCGTCAGTTTTCCACTTTGCCCATCCGGTAACAGAGGCAAGATGATGGAAATGGTCACCTCTGGGTCACGGCTGCGCACCGCAGGCTCTCCCACTGCGACCACTGACCCAGCCGAGCTCGCCGGCCGCGCCTGCGCCCCAGTCCGAGCCACGCCGAGAGCTGGGCCGGCCCCCCCAGAGCCCCCAGCCACACCCCAGGGGGGTGTTGGGCGTCTGGTNTTCTGGTAGGGGTCTCCTGCTGTAATCAGTTGGTCTTCTGAATACTGCAGTTTATGTCCCTATAAAGTACACAGGCAGACACTTCCCCCCCGACCGCAACACCAAAGCCCAGTCTGAGTTACGAGCACTGGGACTGACTGCTCCTTACTCGACAGGGTCACTGCTGCCCCTTAGGAAAAATCTCAGATTGTTATTTGTAATAAAGGGATTCCCGAGCCCGTGCCCACGCGCTGCGAGCACATCGTCCACGTATAGTGAAAATGGATCAGTTTCTGCTCCCTGAATGCACCAACCTCTGCCAGCATCCTACAGTCAACGCGGCAGCCCTGCTTGGTCTGACAACCTTCCAAGGGCACTACTGTGAAATGAAGGCAGAAAACGGCTGGCAGGACAAAACAAGAGCACAAAAGATGTCCTGAGTCCCTCCAAAAGGAAGGTTTTCTATATTTTTTTCAAAGTCTTGAATTACTCCAGGGAGCAGAGCACATCTCACGCTCCAGAGAAGGAACAGACGACCAGTAACTCTCAGCAGTCCCTGCCCAGACCAGCCAGGGAGGGGTGTCCCAGTGCTGCCTGCTGCAGCCCACCGGCCCCAGGCAGGGGCACACAACGGGCAGCAGCTCTGCAGCCGGGCTGGCCATGGCCACTGTCACCAGTGGACGAGGACAGGGCCACCCCAGCTACTGACCATGGGTTTATCTGGTGCCATAGCAGACACAGAGGGGCACGTTGCCTGCCAGCCCTGCATGGAGCAGCAGCACAGAGGGAGCACGAGGAAATGCTGGAAGCCCTTGAGCACCCACCACCTCTGCTCTGCGCGGTCAGGTCAGTGGGATGGGCTGAGCCCTGGAGCCTCCACCCGCTGCACCACGGGGCGAGCACACGGGGCATGTTTCAGGCCACGAGCTTTTGCTGTGGTTTTGGTGTGTTTCATCACACAGAGGAAAAACTTCTGAAGGCTGTTGTTTGGGGTTTTTTAAATCATAAAACTGTAGCAAAGTCTAATGAATTTTCTTATTCTAATCTTCATTTTACAAACTACTCATTCTTACACCCTATAAAGAAAAAAATTCCTTACATTGTTCCTTGCTGGATAATCATTAATTCCTCCTGATGCTAGAAGAGGTCTTTGATATTTTATTCATGCTGGGATGATAATAGGTTAGGACTCCAAACTCATTTGAAGGTCAGCGAGATGATGAGTAGTGTCTGAGATCTGTTTTATCTCCATCAGGGGATTTTTCCCCTCCGTAATACCAATTTACTAAGCTAATATAACCATGTCTATCTTTCTGATTAACTAAATTACAGTCGGTCATAACGCATACAGTTCTGATGGGAACCTTAATGTCTACAAATCAATCACACACCCATGAAGAAGACTGGTAAGTCACATAGACCCAGCTCCGTGTAAGATGGGCAAGTAGTTACATCCCTAAGTGTTAGATTTGTAAAAGAAAAAAAAATTATAAACTATGTCAGAAGAGCGAGCATGGCAAAGCGTGTCTGCGACAGGCAGGACAGCTGCACTTGGTCCTGAGGAACTGCAGTGAGGTGAACAGCGTGGCTTGGGCAGGGAGAGCTCTGTGGGAGAACATCCTCACCAGCATCGACAGAGCTGCTTCACTGGCAGCTCGGGGCCGAGATTATGGCTGCTCCCGGCTGCTCCTGCTGCTCTGGTCTGCCCTTGGGCAGTGGAAGGTGCTGGTTCTCCACTGACAGGGCAGGGCAGCGATGCTGATCTACCCCAGCTACAGCTCTTACCCTGCAAAAAGCCTATCTCATGCTTCTCCAGTCGTGCAGATCATTTTCCTCTTAATTAAACAAATGGCACAATAACAGCTGGGAATTAGCAGCTGTAGTTTGACCAAGTAAGTATGATATCTCTTAATTAAAAGAAGAACCCTCAAAATTTCTTGAATGAAATTTCCACTCTGATAAGATGGAACAACTATGAATTCACAAAGCAAGAAGGAACTGAGAAGCACAGTAATTCAGTCAATGCAATTTTCTTGCAGGGAAATACTAACAAGAAAAGAAAAAAAGCTGCAGAAGTTGCAAAAAGCCACTTTTAGTTTCACTTTGTGGAACATCATACCCAAGTAATGACTAGGAAAATGTACAGCATCCCAATTACATCCTGGAGCATGACACTAGGGGTATTGAACCTGGATTTAACTGTGACAGCTTTAAGTGTGCTACACAATATATTTCATTTCATAAGGAGGCAGGGATCTGCAAAAGAGGATATGAAGCTCCCAGAGATTCAAATCTTCAGCTTTTTTCTTAATACCATCTCTTTTGCCAGCCTCAGAGCTACCCAACATTTATCAAAGTTATTTACATATTCTTACACACCAGACTTGCTCTCCTGATAGAAAATTTATATAACTCTATTTAAAGATGGAGAGTCTCTCTCTGGATATTTTTTCTAAATAAAATCAAATATGTAAACAGACTCCCTCAGGAAGAAAATTGCCTCTTACCCAACTCTTAACGTTACCCCTCTGGACCCAGACACTGAAATGCTTCCCATGTTGGGCAAGGGAGCACCGAGGGCTCCACACCCGCTTCTCCCCCAGCCTGGTCCACCCTCTGTGGCCATGGGACAGGCACAAAACCAGAGCACCCTGGACCCGCCGCCACCACCACAGGCCCATCGCACACGGACGCCGCTCGCCGTCTTCCCCGTACGGAACAACTCGACCCGACACTGCCACTGTGAGCAAGTGGTTCAGGAAAACTGCAGGAGCAGAAACCATTAGAGAGGAGCTTCTGCAAGGAGCAGCCAAAGAAAGCAATTATTTCAGAGCCGAGGTTGCTGCCATCTGAAACAAGGATTTTCTCAATCTTTTGCAGCCTTTGTGGAAATTATTCACTTGCCTCCAGACAATCATTTCACAACAAATTTGGAAGCAGATACGCGTCGTCTTTGATGTCTTGTGGACTCTGGGTTTTGCCATAGGGAGTAAATACACAAAAAGTGGAAACTAGGTCAGGTTACTAAGGACAAGTATAAAAACATAAGACAAATGTTCAAGGACAAACCCACAAAAGCCAGGAAACCAGGGGAGATAAATTAGCAGTAGAAATCCAGGCTAACCAAGCTGTACTGTTACCAAGAGAAAGCCTGGGTGGCCGAGTTTATACCCGAGAAAAAGGGAAAGCTGTCTCAAAAGGGGGCAGCAGAGCCAGGGTCCCGCACACCTGGGGCCCCTCGGAGCCACCAGGCAGTGGCTGGGCGAGCAGCACGGGGCAGAGGCACCAGCCTGGCCGTGGTCACCTCGGGGGCTGCTCCCACCAGGAAGGGAGAAATGATCTATTTTATCAGAATAGGTTTTTTTGCAAAAAAACAGAATGATGAAAATCATCTCTAGAAGATCATTTTATTTCAGAAGAGCAACATATATTCAATGGCAATTACCTCACTTTCAGCAGCAGCACAACCAGCTAACATTCCTTCAGCATAACTGAGTTCATTCACCTGTATTTGCCTAGACAAAAAGCCAGTGGGACAGATACTCAGCAGGTACAAACCTATTTCATCCCGTGAACTTTGATTGAGCACCACAAATCATTGCAAAAGTGAAGCACATCACAGCAAAACTCCCAGCCCTTGTTGGTGCAGCAGATAACCTGACGTGACAAACGTAGGACAGGGGCTGTCAATGGGCTATTGACTTTACAGGTGTTTCCAAGAACAGGCACTGCAGGAGTTCCCGAAGGCAGGGACATTCAGTCCTCTCTACTGCGTCCATCTACACGTGAACAGCACCTGGCTTGCACCCAGAGCAACACCTCCTGTTGGCACTGGCACGCTGCTCACCAGCCCAGGATCACTCCCTGTGCACTTGCAGTGCCAGAGGCCTCAGTGCCCTGTTGTCCATCAGGTCTGCATTGTGACTTTCCCTGCTGCTCCAGATCCCCAGCCCTTGCTGCAAGGCACAGCACATGTTCCTGTCCTCTTTAAAAGAGCACTTGGAGATCTCAGGTAGCCAAGTGCTGTTTGATAACAGAACTGTTTAGAAAGAGATCAATAGGATTACTGCACGGGCAAAATCAGAACTCCCCCGTGCTGGGCACCCTGTCTCTAGCACATAATCCTCCACCTTTTGCATTCTCACCAAAGGGAAGGGTAGAAGAAAGACCCTGCAATCAAGCCCACGCTGCTGCAGGCAAGGTCAGCTTGCCCCACTGCCGTGGGCTGAGCAGCTCCAGCCAGTGCCCCCCAGGCCCTTCCTTTGTACTCAAGGAGAGCAGTCCCACTTCATGGCAACATTGCTTTTTTTCCCAAATCAAACCCTCCTGGCATCAGTCTTTTCCAACAAGTGACAGGTGTTGCACAGCAACAACACTGAGGGGAGGACTGGGGTGCGCTTGGCTTGATTTGTTGGCAAATAATAAATCATCTCAGCATTTTCCAGGGATGCACAGGATTTAGCTATGGACATAAGAGGAGTTGGACTCCCTGGAAGGCCATTTGTTTCCAGCCTGTTTCTTTCCAGAATTCCCAGCTCACCACGGAAAGCAGGGCCCCTTCCCTGCTCAGCGCTGGGTGCAGTGCCAGCCGCTCGCACAGCACGTCCCCAGAACCGCTGTCACTGATCAGCTGGGATTTGATAAAATGGAGTTTTTATCCTAATCCCATCTCTTTTTTCTTTTCTCTTCCTTTCATTTATACATTTTTTGTTTCAGCTGTTTGTTGCTTCAAAATGACCTACTTTTCCCTGCGGAGGAGCTGCGGCTGTGCTCGCCTCTAATGCTGTTTTCCTCCTTCCCTCTCATCCGAGGTGACTAAACCCAGGACCGTGGGCTCTCTCAGGGCTTAGCTTCTCTTATTATTTACTTGTGCTGTGATTGGTACAATGGGGTTGTNAAAAATTACTAATATAAATAACTCCAGTTCTTCAGAGAGGTGATAGTTGCTAGCGAAGTGCTTTCAGCACGGTACCCAGCACCCTCCCACCCCTGGTTTGCATACAGAGATAGGGCCAAGGGCTGCAGACCCATCTCAGAAAACTGCCCAGACACCAGCAGATGCAGCTTGGCTGGGATTTGAACCCAGAGCCTACAGGGCAGCGATGCTGAGAGAGGAAAGGTGCCCTGCTCCGAGCTGCGCTCCTGTGCTGCCATCAACCGGCCCCGAGGTCCCAGGGGTACCGAGCAAATCTTCCTGCCATATTTATGACATTTTGGTGTATTTCAGAATTGCTCTCAATGGTGTATACAGAATAAAAACGATGCATTATTTACAAGAAATAAATATTAATCAATATCAATAAATATTTATGCACGCATAAAAAGGGAACGGCAGCAGATAATGGCCGATGAGCGGCAGCGCATGTCCTTGCGCTGGGGGAACTTGGCAAACAGAATAAATACATCAACCAGACGTGCAAATAAACTCTCTCTCTGGGGCCCAAACATAATACCAAGTGTAAACACTGTGTTGATATCAGCTACACCACAACATTTTCTTAAACCCACAGTAAAGTAAAGCCCAGTGACTCAGGGGGCGGTTGAGGCAAGCAGGACATGAAACCACCTCTTAACCTGAGCAGGGATGGGCCTTAGAGGACACTGCTGAACACATCCACCAGAGAAGTATCCTCTGGAGCAGGACTGTCCATCTGTCTGGCCACGTTTACCCACAGGAGGGGTGCAGGGCACCACTGGACCACTGCTCTCAGGGCAAGTTTTGTCCAGTGTCTGCAAGAGGCCTGCAGGGCAAGTTCTCATGTGGTTTTGCCTAGTTACCTTCTCATGGAAAACAGTTACTGTACAGAACCTCTTGGACTTTGCCACATGGGAGGTTCAGCCGCAGCCCCAGAGGAGCTGCCTCTCACAGGGACCAGCCTCTAACCACCACTGCCCCATTACTGAGGTCTGGAGCAAGCCCAGGGTGTTTCAAAGGGCCCTCTCAGCACAGTCTGGTGCCCTGGTTTGGGCCAGGGAGCACCCAGAACAGCCGTCCTCAACCTGTCCGAGGCCTCGGGGTAATGAACAGCAACAGTGACAGGAGGCCCACTCCTGCACGAGGGGAGGGGGTGATGCCCTGCTCAGCTGCCTGAGTCTGCACCAGGACAAGTTTTCCACACAAATCACCCATTTTTCTCATGCACTCACACCTGAATATTAGCAAAACTCTCCTCCGATCTCCAAACCAGGTGATAAACTGCAGTCACAAGGTGATACTGAGCCAGTATCATCCCAGTGCCAGGCTGCAACCTGCACTGGAGTAATCCAGTTCATTGATTGTACTTTTTTCTTGATAACTGCTGGAGAGTGCTGCTAAACTTGCACAGCACAGCAGCAAGATAAAATGCCATGGAGCACAAGGAACAGTAGATTAAAATTTTGTCCACCTATACAAAAATCAATCAGCTAAACGAGTCCAGCCCTTCTGAACTGAGTTATAACCAGTGAAATTTTCAGGCTCTTTACCAGCACAGAAAAATGACTTTGAGGTTCAAGCAGTCCAAGCCCTGACCTCCATCGCTGCTGCTCAGAAGCACCACTGGCCATGGCTCCCTAGGGAGCAGTTGTCTGCTGCTCTCTCATCCAGCCAGACCAGCAGAGCCACCCAACAGCCCCCGCAGCAGGACCACTGCTCCAGGACCGGGCAGACCCCTGCGTGCTGCTAGCTGCTGAAACAGCATCGTTTGTATTCTTGCAAAGCACAGAATCGTCACCACCCAATAAAGCTGCTACTCATCACGCTATTATTTAAAACTAAATTCAAGGATTTTCTTGTCCTTTCCTCTTCTTGCTCTCTAACTACTGTTCAAGGGGGTATTTTAGACACGCTGCAGGGCAGCAGCCCCCTCCACACTGCTGGTGGTAACCTCATTAGGAAGTTGACCTCTCGCCCTTTCAACTCACCAAATCTACACCTTTAAAGTTGTGGGGTTCTTTCTTCATCATAAGCAATACCTTTCTTAGGCACTATGATTTCTGTCCTTGAATACCTTTGGTACTTGCTTCTGCAAAACACCAGTGCATTCTGGAGCAGGCAGTGACCTGAACCTACTCCTCACATCTCCATTGCCTCGCATGACCTGCCCCTCACCTCACAACAAGCACAGACACGAGAAAGGAGACTTCTCCATCCTGCTCTTATTTCTGCCAAGTGCACCCCCACTTAGGCTATTAAAATAAAAATGATAATAATAAAGGAGCTACCTTATGAAGTGAAAACATGGGTGGATGGGAAACAACACAAATCTTTATTTCTGCAATGTCACGTTGACTCTCTGTCACAAGAGATTTATTGAAGGAAGGGGAAAATAACCAACCAAGTTGACAATACTTAGGAAAGCTGAAAGTCAAAGAGAAATTACAGCTCAGAACCGCAGTGGGAGCTGTGGGTAATCAGTATGTGCCACCATATGTTTTAATAATTTCAGATTTCTCACATATCTCTGGGGAACCTCAGAGGGGTTTTCATGCTCTTCAGTCAGTTTTCAAACTTATGGCTGTTCTCATCAATAAAAGATTTGGTTTACTCACTGTGGCAACTATATAATGAAAAACAGGTGCAGCTCTGTAATATTTCTCTTTAATTACTATTTGTGGAGTGAAAAAAAAAGAAGAATTAATTATTCTGCATTGTTAGAACAAGATGAACCGCCTACTAATTACAATCTTGATTTTAATTCTGGTGATGTTACACAACATTCTATTAGTCCAAGTAAATATTAACACCACCTTCAATAATTTTTTGTCTTCCTCCCTGCATGAAACATCTACTTGATGGTGACAGGCACACATAAGTTACAGAGTGAAGGCTTTTTCTTCTCAAACACCTAGTTCAGAGACATAAAACTTTTTTTTTTCCTCTCCTTAGAATGAAAGAAGAGTTGATTTTCTTTTTCCCCTCCCCCGAGATATTTTCTCTAGCATCAAGTTTGTTTTTATGACTTATGGGTGAACAGTGCAATTCAAGGAAAACCTAGTCTTCCATTATTTATTAATACTATCCTTTAAAGTCAACCCACTCAAGAATGCACAAACATCTCTTTAATCCAAAGGTGTGCGTGCGTGAACGGATACGTCTGTTAAACGTTAGCCCTGCTAACAAGCTTCCCGACGGCCAATTTTTAATTCCTGGCGGGGGTCTGATGTCCAAATCTCACCAAAACCAGGAGAAACACACAGAAATCCCTATCCACAAAGGAGTTGTGTTAGCACTTACTGAATGCAAGTTTGTGATGAGCCGTGCAGAAGGCTCCAGCACTACTAAATTATGCATGGCTGTGCATTCAGCAGATCTTCTGCTTTATTTGCAAGAGTTTCACTTGCCAGAGCACTCCAGGGAAGAAGGGGAGGCTCCTGTCAAAATGAATACAGTCAACCAAAGAGAGAGGCTTTCATCAATTAACTGATAAAGTTTCTTTATTCTTCTTCCTCTTTCTCACTCTTCCCCACCCCCTTTTAAGCATCCCTTGGGGACTGCAGGGACAACGGGCAGCCAGCCGGGTCTGCAGCCAGCGCTGCCATTGACACTGGGAAATGCAGAGCTGTGACTCTCCTCCTCCTCCTCCCTCCAGTCTGGCAGCTGGCACCAAGAGCGGGCAAACACCACTTACCCCTGTACGCCCCCTCTGCTATCGCTGCCACGCGCCTGGCATGGCAAGGAGCCCAGTGAGGTGCTGAGCCCGTCAAGCCAGCAACCACTGCTTGGTACCCAGGAGCTGCTAACCAGTCACCCCCACCATACTGGGACAGCTGGGACAAGCCCACGGCACTGCCCAGGCTCAGGGCTCACTGGGCACTGCCACCCTCTGTACCCTGTAAGGCGATGGGCAGTGGAGTGCCCAGGCTGCACCCACCGAAACTGGCACAGCCTGTGCCCGGCACTGGAAGGGGCAAGCTACAGGTCACAGTCACAGAAAACAACCTGTTTCTGCTGGAAAATGAGGTCTTGCTGGAAACAAAACCCTGTTGTCTGTACTGGCCTGGATTAAAAACCCAGACCACAAAAGAGCCACCCAGAAATGCAGTACCTTGAATGGGCCAAACTCTTCCGTTCTGACATTATTGGAGGGGAGAACTGGAGGGGGTGGCTTTGAAACAGTTTCTTATTTTGAAGTTAATTGTGCTGTTCATTTGAATCATTAGAGAACATAGGATAGCACAAAATACCACTATGTGCTGTACAGATACCAATATTCATGTAAAATACAATCGGATGAAGCACTGATTTAGTTGAACATAACGATTTTGCTGCAGCAAAGCAAAATCATTTAAAAACATTAATAGCCCAGTAAATCTGGGTTTTTTTTTGTTGTTGTTTTGTTCCAAACTGGAACAAAATTTCACAGCTGCTAAACCCCCACAAAACCAACTCTGTTTAAGCTGTTTGTTTAAACATTTTTCAAAAGTCAATTGAATTCCCAGTCACGTCCTGAAGTTGCTATCAATCCAGTCACTCCAGCATATTCATCAGCTATATGGGATATTAATCCAGGCTGTTCAAGGAAATAACTAGCTGTTAAAAATCATTTGGAAACCTCTCCACAGTCCTATACCAATCTTCCTAATTATTAAGAATAGACTCATAACCTGGCTGCCTCTTTCTAATATTGTTAGACTCGAAAGCGCAGAAAAAAATCTTTCAATCAACTCAGAGGTGCTGCAGAGGACTGTGAAAAAACAAAGCTTTATCTTCCTCTTCTTTCTCTGCACCAGCCACCGCTCAGACCTCGGCCAGAGACGTGCACGAGGCTTTTGTGGGTTCCCTTGCAAGGGAGGAGCTATGAGGAAAAATAAACCCCAAGATCTAGATCTCCTACCACACAGGTATCAGCACCCAGTTTCTCAGCAGCCATCAGCAGCCATACCTTGCTTTATTCATCTGGGATTGATAAACCTCGAATGGATGTTCCCAGGGCCACCAACCCACCAAGGCTACTGGGGCTCCAAATTCATCGCACAGTGAGCCCAGCAACACCCTCGACAGCCCCGAAGGGCCTTCCCAAAGTCCCACTCCTGCCCATTAGCCAAGTTCCGTGACTCAGATCCTTCGGATCTCCCCATCCCAGCCCCCGGGTGACAGAGACGGAGCAGATTTGGATCCACTACAGCTGTCCTCCCCCGCCTGGCAGGCGCAGTTCATTAGGGCTGACTAAGATAAATGCCCCTGCTCGTGGCAGTCTCCTAAGCGCGGTGCCCTCAGCCGCGCCAACCAGATAAGATGCTTGTACACAGCGCATTACAGCGTGTCCTGTCGGCTCCGCCAGCCCCTCGCTGCCGATCAGGAGACTGAGCCGAAAACAATTAAAGATGTAATGGCACAGCTCTTACCTGGGAATTGACCCAGAAAGGAGATTAGAGTAAGGCTATGGGAAAAAGCATGAGGTAGTTTACAGCTTCAGTGTTCTCCATCCAAACTAAGCGTGCAAGGAATAAGTGATCAGCCTCAGCCTGATTTCACTACCACCACCCTAAAGCTCCGCTAAGTCAAAAAGAGCAACATTTTGGGCAGAGAAAGGGTGGAAAAGCAGAAGAAACAGCCTTGGGCCACCCCTGCATGAGCTCAGCAAAATGAGATGTTTTTCCCTTGCTACAGAGAGTTGGTCTCTGGTATTCTGGTCATTCTGCTGGGATTTCAGATGCGTTGAATATGTTCAGTCACCTTTCACCTTTTCTACTGCCTCATGTTTTAGCTTGTTTTTTTTTTCCCCTCCTTTTAAACCTTTAATGTTATTGCTTTGGCTTACGGACATTTATAGTCTCTTTTTTGGCCGAGTGCCTGTTTTCTTTAGCAGGTTGGTGCAATGCTCTTTTACTCCTCCAGAAAATATTAGCTAGATCTTATCCTTTTCTCCCTTCAGTGTATTTTTTACACCTGCCCTGTCCTTTGTCACCAGACATGGCAACACTTTAAAAAAAAAATCAGCAGCAAGGGCATTCAACTAAATCTGATTTCATAACAAGATCTTTCAAACCCTTCAACAGCAACCAGTGGGGAGGTGGTTCTAGTTGATTTTAGTGGGGTTTTTTTTGTTTCTTTCTTTTCAGGGAGGTAGGGGGGGAGTTGGTTGTTGTGGTTTGGAGTTTTCTTTTTTTCTTTTTTCCCCATTCCCTTTTAAAACCATACACACACTCTACACTGCAGGGAAGCACCTATCCCATACTGACCGATCCTGCTGGCCTCGCATAATCCACCACGACTGCGCTTGGAATGGGTGCCCTGACTCTGCACATGAAGTTGGCTCCTCCCATGGAACACGGCGGTGTGGAAACTGATGGTAGTAAAGGGAAGTCATCAGCCACTTCTTTGACATTGCTTCTTTCCTTTGCCTCAATTCCTGATACAGGTTTTTATGTACCAGGAGCTCTAAGAAATACCAATCTAGCAGGGGGAAAACCCAAGTGCTCACTAATGGTTTCAAGCACAGTATAGATTAATTGCAGCTCTCCAGGGCTGGAAACTCTAACCTATGAATACGTAATCATCACAGATAACTGCTGAACAAAACAGCTGCTCAGGCACCCCATTACATATATTTATAGTGGTGGCAATTCGGAAAAAAAGATACTGCTTTACAGAGAGTTAAAGAGTGATGCAATTTGCAACACGCACACACACATTAAACAACCATAAAGCTCCCGCACGGCGTTGGCAGAGCATTGTAATGTATGTTGGCATTATGTCAGGAAAAGCAGTTTCCTAGATTCAGCCACATTAATGTTCATCCTAATGAACTCTCCGGAGGAACTGTCATCAATGACAGAATATCATAAAAGAGCTTCGCTTCCAATAAAGGCCAGAGACAGCATACGCTATGATTATGTGCAAGGGACGAGCTCTGAGCTGCGATGCTTCGAGGCGAGCAGTGGTATTTCTGATTTATCAGTTATTCATTGGGTTAAGCTCGTTCCTTTCATCTCCACAGTAGCATTTGAAGTAGGATTCACGGAAAAGAACTTTAAAGATGTCCTTCAAAGTTATTAGAGATAATAATTGAAATAGTCCTTTTGGCTGACAATAAAGTCAATGGCTAAAATTATTCAGACTTTTAAAATCAGATAAGAAACAAAGTTTCTTCCTACTGGTAATCAGCTCATTTGGTTGCAAAGATCTTCTTAATAAAGTCAGCTTGATTAATTCCAGTCTAGTTACAGAAAATTGTTCAGCATTGTGTAGTTTATTTTTGGTGGGGGTTTTGTTGTTGTTTTTTCACTTGCATAGTAGCTAGGGAAGAGGAGGAGGGATGGGACCACAGTTCCACTGGTGGGCAGCTGGTGTACCTGCTTTGAAACCACTTAGGGTTTCTTAAATAGTTAGTGAAGAAGATGGGGAAGGATGGTTGTCACCCCTCCAGAGCAGGTTCTGGGACTGTGAACTGTTTTGTTGAGAGGCAACAGCTCCCCGAGCAGGCAGAGACCTGCCCTGTGGCCCCAGGCACACCAGCAGCAGCCCAATGCACCCAGGTATCGCCCTGCGGCTCGGCACCGGCTGCGCACACCCACGGAGTCTGGCGTGGCCTTGCACAGAGACTGACCTATAAACCTGCCTTGAACTTGGAATATTTCTTGTTCAGTTGCTACCCAGGGAAGTTCACTTACGCTACAAAATCCATACAGATCTCAGGAGCAGCGACCACTCCTGAGCAAGTGGTCTGCAAAGTGGCTCCCACCTGGTGACACGAGATTTTCTCTCCTCCAGCAACACCTTCCCCAAACACTAGCACAGCAATCGTGTCTTAGATGTTTGCAATGAAATTACAGCACTTACTACAATCCTTTTTGCAGCGACATCTAACAGGAGAATTTAATTCAGCAAACAGCTAATAAACACAACAGCAATCACCAGCAGAACACAGATTATTTCCTTACTCATTTGGGGAACGTAGGTATAGATCTTCCTGTTCCCGATAGATGTTATCCGAGGACAGCTGCATTTGCTGTTTCGGTTGCTCCTCATACAGATCTCTCCCCTTCTCCTGTTTAGCATCATTCCTCTTTCAGCACCTTCCTACCTCATTTCTGTTCCTTTTGGTATTTTTTTTACCACCTTCCCCCTCCACCTCCCCACCTGGTAACAGAGTACATGGGATTTCAAGTCAGCTATCACACCAAAGATACTTGAACGACTCTGTAATTAGTCCAAGCAAGTTGCACCATTACTTTTTGAAAAGAGCAGTTTTACATAAATTGCAAGTGCAATCTCCTTCCCAGAGAAACAGACACTCAGGTGTAGGATGAAATTCCGGGCCCGTGTTGCAGCCCTCACCTCCCCCAGGGCAGGATACAAGCCCACGCAACAAGAGTGCAAGAAACATCAGCCTGACACAGAACAGCTTCTTCATCATTTCCACGGACAGCAAGGGACAAGGCAGCAGCTGTGCTGCACACACAGCAGAGCTCCTAACCATCCTCTGGTACCAGCATGTGCTAGGATCAGTAAATGCACCCTCTGCCCCCCTGGACCAGCACTGTGCCAGCAGCACAGGCAGGGCCAGGTGCCCTCCCCACCCTCCTCCTGGGCTCTGCCACTGCTCTTCAGGAAAACAAACACTGCTACAGTTTTCAGTCCCCCTCCTCACTCTTTGCTTTCTCCTCTGACCCCTACAAAGAGGTGGCCAATACGAGCTAATACAGCCTCCTGGGAGATTAAAGCAATTTAGTGAGTAGAAGATGCCCTCATTTAATAATCTCACCACCTCCATCATCCTGACAGCATGTCTTCAGCAAGCCATTAAAGTCTAAAATTTAGTGGGGAATAGGAGATAGAAAGGCTGTCACAGCCACCAGCGAGGCGGTTCCGCACCTTACCTGTCGGCCGCGGCCAGGCATCGAGAAATTCCTCTGCTGCAGATTGGGAAAAAAGAAAAAAAAAAGGAAAGAAAAATCAATCACCATCATCCTGATGTGAGAAAATCCCCAGTGCTCCAGACATTGCAGGTAATTCATCACTTCCTCATAACATATATCAGTCCCTTGCTCCTAATCAAAAATAAAACCACAAAGAACTGAACATATGGAAGGCAGTCCTGCCTCTGTGGAGCACTTCCAGCCCCTTTCCCCAAAACGCCCTGAACAATAACTATTATAAAGCAGCCCACTCCAAGGAGTCAAACACATTTCAGTCCACAATATATAAAGTGGGGTGATGATATAGGCAGCAAAGCATGTCTTCTCCTGGGGTTAGGAGAGAGAAAGCTCTGAAGACAGCCCAGAGCTGGGTCTTTTAGGAGTCTCCAGAAAAGCCTTAAATGGTGCCAGCCAGCCCACCCCCCAAGGAAGCAGGGCCCCTTCCTCAGTAAGAAGCCAGTTTTCAGTTGCAGTTACCCAGATCTCAGGTAAGCTCAGCCAGCTACAGAAGCCCAGGACACACAAGGAGGAAGGCTGAGTCACCTCCCCACATTTTATCAGGTACTAATCCACCCCCCTCCTAAAGAGACTCAGCTGCCAATTGCCCTTCTGACCCTAACAGGTGTAGGGGGTGATGGGACTCACCTGAGCTCAGACCTGGCCTCAAGAGGTGCCTCCCAATTTCTGTGCTACAGAAAGAGCCGAGGTCACCAGCATGAGCAGTGGGCTGCCTTCTAGGGGCTGAAGACAGGGGGGAAGAAACCCCCTGGAAGGATGTACGTGATGTACAGGACCACAGCAGGACAGGAGCTAGATCCCAAACCCCAGCAGCCTTCCACATGGATTGTTTCTGAAAAATAAACCAACAATTCCTTTAAAAAATGGCCCCAAATACATGTATTCCTAGCTTCTACTCACTGCTTGAACAAGTGCCATGCTCCCAGAATACCCTCCCATCTGCTAAACGCTTGCAGAAATTTTGGTTTGCTCTTCATTTACCATCTTAATGAATTGCCCTGAAGCTTACCTTTCACTTTTCACCTTTCCTTGTTTATCAACTCTTTCCTGCCACATTTGCTAATTATCACAGACATTTTTGTTTAAGGAAGCTTTGCTCCTTTCCTGCCAATCATCTCTTTCTACTTGACCCTGCAGTAAAGGCGCTTATCAAAGTAAACACAATCTGCCTAGTTTACATATCTAAGACCAAAGACAGTAAGTGGGAATCAAATGGGCAATGTTACAGTACATGGTGTTCCTGCTCTGCAAGTTCTGCACCTCTACCTTACCAGAAGGAAGGGGCATCTAGTCAGAGGACAACAAAAAGTGCAGTCCCTCCTTCCTCAGCTGCCCCGTGTTGCACAGAAGTAACAACTCGTACGGGGACGTCATTATGTAAAGAAGCAGAGGTGGACTACGAGCACTGTTTATGGAAAGCAGCAGATGGTGGCATTACATAATCTGCAATGTTATATATGTGTATATGTATTTATATATCAATTTCACCGAGGCTATAGGAAATAACATCCCAGGGACAATGCCTGTTGCTAGCTGTGGTGTGGGTCTATAAACTGTGTGACAAATGGAACACATTTTTGGTACTGTGTCTAAAGAATAAAAAAATTAGGTGAAGGTTTCCATCTCAAACCTTATCCAAGAAGAAACAAAAAGGGAATAATTTGTGCTAAAACTCATCAGAGAGAAAATAAATAAATTCTCATCACTTTGTTTGATAGAGCATTTTCCAGATCAGTATTCCACAGCCACAGCTCTGCCATCCTGCCTCTTGCTGGGAAGGACACCCCAGGCCAACATCGCCCAGTCCGGAGGGGCCTTTGCCGCAGCAGAACTTGCTGCGTTTCCTCCAGTCATGCCAGGCTGGAGCTTTGCTCTCCCACCATCATGTCCCGCTGCCTTTCCAAGGGCTGGTGTCCACACGAGCTGCCTCGGGCCGTGCCCTGCTGCCCAGGCGGGAGCAGCATCGCCCGGCAGCAAACCCGGCACTGCTGGGTGAGCAGCTGCAGCGCACGGTGAACTCCCCACCGCTGGAGGAGGTGGCAGAATTGTGGCAGAATTACAGCAGAAAGAGGCCCCTGAGTACATCAAGGTAATTCTCCTCAGCAGCTCCTGTGCTCTTAAAAGGTCTCGTAGCACTAGAGCTACAAACCATGCGAGAGCAAATCTTCCCAGCGCTGACTCTGCTATTGTAATAAAAGTCTGTAACGTAGCTGGTTGTCTATATGCCACTCAAAGGAATTAATGTGAAGAAACCCTTTGTCTGACCTTCCTTTTGGAGCACTTCAGGCTTTCAAAGCAGCACAGTACAGTTGTACCTGCCTCTCCTTGCTGCCAAGACTGAGAGGAGGAATTCTGCCTGGCTTGGACACAAACCGATTATTCACAATATATAAATAAAGATAACTCAAGAAGTGATCTTGAAGGCACTTAGGATAATCCCAGTGATAAGTAAAACCCTGCTGCTGAGTGTTTGCCAGACTGAGCTTTAAAATAGCATTTGTTTAATTTGTAAGTGTGCGGGATGCTTTGCTCTGGGGTCAGACGTAAGGAGTCACTGCCGAGTTCAGCTCCCGGGAAAGCAGCACTATAAATAGCCAAATCTGTAAAAGAACATGAAATACCAGACACGCGCTGCACGCTGGAATCCTCTGAAAATCTGGCCAAGCCTGATGGATGCTGATGATGCTCTGACAACCTTGCCTGGAACTGCGCTGCTGCAGTGCTGGGTAAGCACCCCAGACCTGTTGGTTGTAGCCCCAGGCGTGAGACACCTGTGGTTTGAAACCTGCTGCTGCGTGTCCCCAGTTGTGCCATGCTGCTGGCGCAGGCTGAGGCACCACAGGCACCGAGCTGTGCGGAGGGCACGGCAGTGGCCCTGCTGCAGGTGTCCCTTGTCACCCGTGGCCAGCACGCAGGAGCGGTTAGAGACCCTGGTGAAAGTGCCGAGCTGACCGTGGAGGTGTCTTCACGTATACAGGAGAAAGAAAGATTTTAATCCATGTTTTCAGGAGAAAAGCCATATTTCAATGCTGATATTTCACCTGCCGCCAAAACAGAGCAAGCTGCAAATCTCTACCAATGACATACACGTTACACTGCTTGTAATGGCTGGAGACCTGGACCATGTTGCTCAAAACCCCTGTCCCAAGAGCTCCCTCGCCCTC
>VWZY01010294.1:1695-19095 GCA_013399075.1 Chloroceryle aenea
GCGGGGGGAGGGTGAAGAAGCAGCTGTTTAAGAAGGAAATGGTGACCCGCCCTGCCAGCGACTGTCCGGTTAAAAAATAGATTTTTGCAAATCTGGTGAGTATAATGTTGGTGTAAATGGTGGCTGAGGTTAACCAACAGCAGCCCCCTCCCCCTGCAGCGTGGGTTGGCAGCTGTGCCCGCTGTCTGCACAGTCCTCCTGTCTTTTGTCTTGACTTTCTTTAGTTTTCATTAACCCAAGCTCTGGTGAGCCAGCTTAGCCCTGTTAGATGATCTGAATTTAATGTCACCATGTGTTCTGCAGGCACAGCCTTCTGCTTCTTTTCAGGACTTGTATGGCTGTGTGGGTATGAACACCAGCACCACTCACCCCGCAGTGTCTGCTGGAAGGTGTTAGGAAACTGCTGAGCCCAGAGGACTGGGAAAAATGCTTCCTTCAGAAAAGAGCATTTGATACAGAATATAACTTAAACTTTGAGATTCAACTCTGAATTATGTGGGTGGGTTGTTTGTTTTTGTGTTTGGAGTTTTTTTTAAGTAGACACCTCCTGATACAGTGATTGGGTGTTAATGACATTTGTGGATCAGAGGGAGCCAAGAACAATCGTTCAAGTTTAGGGGAAGCAAGCAAAATAATGAAGTGTGCAGCCTGACCTGTCCTGTCACGGCAGAGCCTCATTTCCTCTCCAGCTGTGAAAAGGAAGCAGAGGCACGAGACTTTGTGCCAGAATTTGATCGAGGTGGAAGTCTTTTTAGGAGTAACAACAAATGTAGCATATTTGCAAGGTGATTTTGGAAGTGGGGAAGGAGAGAAGAGAGGTCTCTGCTTTTTCTCACAAACAAGCCAGTGTTGAAGGTGAGAGTTTAAATAGGGACTTTCATCTGATTTGCAAGCAGTGATTTGTCTTGGTGAGACAGCTCTTTCGTGGAGCTTGCCATAGGTAATCTTGTAACTTTTTTTATTTGAGCAACTTTTTAAAAGAAGTCTTGAAATACAGTTGTTTGGCACAAAAGCTTTGATGCGTTCAGAATTTACAAATATATGAATAAGCTGAAGATGATAAATAACTTTTTTTTCATCTAGCTGGTGTGCATCTCTTAACTGTGCTGATAGAGGTGGTGTGGGTACAGTGTTGCTCAGGAAATGACAGTGGTTGCCTTGGTACAGTTTAAAAACTGCCCGTGCAGTGAAAGATAACCTGCCTGGTTGCTTGTGAAATAATTTCCTTCCCCATCTTCAGTGTGATGACTAATTTGTTATCTGGACACTTCTGAAAGCTTGGTGTTAGTGACATAGAAACATGGAGGGGGGGTATTTGAAAATGAAAAAAACAAGCAAAAAGTATTCATGCATTTTGATTAAAATGCCTTAAATGCTTTCTTTGTGTGTAAATCTCAAAGTTCAGTTCATATTTCGGGGATAAAAATAAACAGTGAGCCTCGATTACTGTCTGTGTTCTGAAATACTGATAGTAGCTCTTATTATTTTAAATTGTTAAGTTGCTTTAGCCATTTACTGCCGTTTTAAGGGGTTTCCTTACTTCAGGACTTGGCAAATGAACTGTAACAGTTGTTTACTTCTAATAATCTCACTTCAGGAAGAGCTAATAAAATATTTCTAGTTAACTGTGTAGCTTTGAGGAGGGATATCAAAACAGGGTAAGTGTCCTGCTATTGTGGTTTCACCCATGGCTTTTCTGGTTGATGAGTACTGAAATGTTGGACAAGTTCCACGCAGTTCCACTTCAGTAGGGTTTGTGCACACATATGCATGACCTGGGCATTTGTGGGTTGTTTTTTTTTTTTTTCTGGCTTTACTAGAAAGATTTATCTTACAGTCCCCTCTGGCATTTCCTTTTTTGTAGAGTGAATCTCTGGTGGTTTGTGATGTTGCTGAAGACCTGGTGGAGAAACTGAGAAAATTCCGGTTTCGTAAAGAAACCAACAATGCTGCCATTATAAGTAAGTTAAAAACATGTCATGACAAAAATTGGAAGGTCTTGCAGAAAATCCTATCTCTGTTTTTCCTTCCTGTTTAATGTTGTTGCTGTGACAGGTAAATGTGAGCCAAGAGGCTGTTTCTTGTATGAACTTCAGTACTTCCTTGTAATTTTAACAGCAAAGCTCCACTGTTCTTAGGATACAAGACTGCATCTGCTCTTAGTAGATTACTGATACATAATCGTGGCTCAGAGTCTACCACTGTTTGTGAAATGATAGTAAAAAAAAATGTCAAGGCACAGTCATTTTGAGTTTGTAGATTTTGTAGCCTTGAAGTAGAGGAGTTTGACATTTCCACCTGAAACTGGAGAACAGTGTCTTGCAACGAGCAGAGCTTAGACTGTGCACTTCCCTGCATTTCAGTGCTTTTGTAAAGTCATGGGATAGGCTGAAGAAACAGCACAAGGAACATATTTGTGGGGGAATGTTAAAAAGCATCATGCATCCATTGTATAAATCGATCACAAACCATTGATCTATGCTTTATTTTGATTTGTAGTGAAAATCGACAAGGATAAGCAGTTGGTGGTGCTGGATGAGGAGCATGAGGTTTGTTAAATGAATTGTAAATAAGAGTATCTTCAGCCTGCAATGTATTGTTGTCTCTAAGGTACTGCCTTAGTTTCAAATTGTTATAAAATCTTAATCTAATTTGGGTCATGAGCTTATTTAAATGCATGGTCACTCTGCATGTAATGTACAGCGCTATTAATAGTGGAACTATGCCAAAGCAATTGAGTTGACTAATTAATTGCACAAAAAAAATGTTACTTCAAACCTGTTAGGATACAACTATGTAAAAAGCATCTTTGGCACCTGCTGGCTTTTTGAAGAGATTTCTGCTGTGTTTCCATCTAGATCTGCATATTTGACTCTGAGCTGATCTGCCATCAATTAGAAACTAGGATTGTTAATCCTCTGCAGACTCTAAATTTGATAGGTGGCATAATAAGGTCAGCCCAGCGTGTAGTGTTTCTTAATGGCACATAGGGCAAAATTAAATCCTTCCCAGGGATTTGAGCATTAACCGTAGCTCTTATTCCCTAGAATGTAGAACTTAAGGTAATACTTGAACAGAACGGGGACTCTTTTTTTTGCTTGCTCAAGGAGGAAGGACTGAATTTCTTAAAAGCACCATTTATGTAGCTGATTTGAACAGATGCTTTTTGATGTGTGCTTGCTTGCTTTGGTGTAGCACTGGAGTTGGAAAAGCATGGTAGCTGCCAGCATATCCAACTAGAGCCAAGAATGTTTTCTAAACTCATTATGCCTAAAATAGGGATGATTATTCAAGCTAACACTAATTCTATGTTTAGTCACAGGAATCTATTAGCACACAAGTTTTCCTAAACTGCTCTAGTAATTAGAGTGAGAGATGGTTATTGGTTCAACTGCAGATGCACATCTAACTTACAGCTCTTTCATTGTCCCGTCACGCTGCTTTAGCCTTCACAGTATAGCCACAAGTGCAAGATCATTTGTTCAAATATTGCTTGTGTTTAATGTTACCAGGGTATTTCTCCTGATGAACTAAAAGATGAACTTCCTGAGAGACAACCTCGATATCCTTCTGCTGCTGCTGTTGGCATTTGGTCTTACTCCTGGGAGCTGCTTAAAGTGTTCAGAGTTGGACTTCACCTTTTTAGGCCAATAGTTGCCTGTAGTGCAACTTCACTGAGACCTCATTTGTGAGGTAACCCAGAGATCAGGGCTCATAATGCACTGAACAGTTGTCCCACTTGTTGACACATTTAAGCCTTGCCTGAGATTTTACTTCCTTTTAGACTATACAATGTTTGGGGAAGTAAAGCGAAGCCACGATGCTGTTCATGTAAAGAAGTGAGTAAAATGCACCAGTTTTGTATGTGACTGCTAAATATAGCAAAGTGCCTGTGTAACAGCATCTGATTTGGTACTTTCTTGGCATGCAGCCTTCCCTATTTTGTTGCACTTACTGACTTTGGGAGTGCTGTAGGCATGTGATCTAGGGAAGAATCCTTGTATTTAATAAGGGAAAAAGAGGCACAAGTAAATTATTCTTTCACTAGATGAAATAAGAGGGGTACTTAAACTCTGAGTCAAAGTATCTGCATCCATTGTCCTCAGAAGCTGGCTGGCTCTAGTTCATATGCTGTTCTGAATCTTTCCTTTCATGACTGTAGTGCAGTAGGAGGCTCTTAAGCAGGAGTCCTAGGTGGCTTCAAATTCAGCAAAACACCTGAAACAATGAAGTGCTTAATCTGCAGAGAAAGAATTCAGTTTTCATTAAGCCAGAAACACATTGGTGGGTGTGGGAAGTCTTTTTGCAAAGCTGGGAGAGGAATGTTTACAATGAAGGGGTGATTTTTAGCTCTGATGTGAAGCAGTAATACCCAGCTGGGATCAAGGCTGGTAAAGACAAGCAGGGTCAGTTCTGAAAGTCAAATACGGAAGTGCAAACAGGGGAACAGTGAGGCTCCTTATCAAAAAGCATCTTCTAAAATCCAGACTTATTTGTGCCCACATCAGGCTTTGATTATATCCTAATAAAATCATTGATTTCTTAGTTTCTTTAACCTCAGAAAAAACATTTATTGTGTATAGTTACAAGTATCAGCATGATGATGGAAGAGTTTCTTATCCATTGTGCTTTATCTTCTCCAGTCCAGTTGGTGAGTGAACATTGTGAATGGTGGCTATTGTGTATGGTAAATATGGAAATATTCTTTGCTACGGAAGATAAAATGCTCAGATAGATGCTTAGGGCTGGTTTTCCTTCTGTCACTGCTGGGAGCAAGGTGCTATAAAGCTGTGGCATTTTCTGGAGACGTTTTTTGGCAGAGAGGAATCTCTTGTGTATTAGCTCTGTCTTTGCCAT
The DNA here is from genome assembly GCA_013399075.1 of Chloroceryle aenea. Classification (NCBI taxonomy): domain Eukaryota; kingdom Metazoa; phylum Chordata; class Aves; order Coraciiformes; family Cerylidae; genus Chloroceryle; species Chloroceryle aenea. The sequence goes on from VWZY01010294.1 coordinate 6,553, forward strand.
CAGCTCACGAGAAGTGTCAACACTTTCTGCTGCCCAGATCTCCCTACTTACTGGAATTTTTCACTGCCATTTGGGTTCACATTTTAGGGCACCTAGGATGTATGAGAGAAAAGACTCTCTTCTGTTTCTGGCAGAACCATTAGTTTCCTGCATAGCTGGCCAAAAGCTGTGTCTTTCTAAATGTCTGCCCAATGTGTTCTTGGTGCTGTTCACAGCAACACCCTCCTGTAAAGTAAGGGAGCCTGGAACACTGCTGCTGTTCATGTTAAGTTTAACCTGATGTGTTTCTTGTCACCTTCTCCTCAAATCTTGAGGAATCCTTTAAATATGAACAGAAAAGGCTCAGAAAATGAGTGAGGAGAGGGCTGGAATATACCCCTTCTGTTCCTGATGGATTCTGTTCACATGGGTCTGTCCTGCTAATTGCATTGGTAGTGACTGGGTGGGAAGAAATTACTCCCCTTCTCAGAAGGGCCTGGGAACCCCCACCTACCCATGAAGGTAGCAGGACTCCGTGGAAGTGTTAGGATGGAATTGAAGGGAAGGGGTTTCCAGGGGTCTGTATGCAATGGGCAGCAGCAGAGGATGCCTCCTAACAGGAGCTGGAGTGATGTGAAGGTCTAAAGGGCTGTCACAACAGTGGGTGATGAGGAGGAAACGAAGGTCCCATAACCTAGATCTGGCTACATGAAAGTGCTGGATGAACAGGTGATGTTCAAGGAGAAAGAGACTGTAATCTTGGATCATCCCAAGCTTATGTAGAGCAGTAGCTTCCTCTGCTAGTCACAGAAACCTTCAACATAAACATACCTGTGCAGGGAACTGTGTAATGCCAATAGAAACCAAATAACCTGTGACTTGATTTGGATTTGCAGAGCTGAATTGCTTCCGTGGCTTCTACCTATGTTCTGAATTCTAACAGGGTCACTCGTTGGTGTTACTAGATTATCTTTGTTATCCTCCAGAAAAAAAAAAAAACCAAACTGATTGCATTGTTTTACCCTTTGTTACTTGGAACTAGGTAGGTAAAAGTTTTAGCAACAAGTGAGCATATTCTGTAGTTACCTGAGAATCTTTGTATGAATGTTCTGGGTGTTACTTCTCTTTGGAAGGATAGTTTGTGAGTTAGAAGAGCAGTAAAAAAACTTGCCATGAGTCCTTGAAATAAAAGTAAAGCAGGCAGACGTCACAGGAGAAGACAGTTTAGACAATGTTCTTCATGGGTGGCAAGATTTAAAAGTATCAGTTGTATCTGGAAACTTATAACCAAGTAAATTCTAAAGAAAAGCCTTTGTATCTTAGTTTTCTGTAGATATAAGTTAGTGGTTAGACTAATAGTGGAGTCAGAAACAATGACCCATCAGTTGGGAGTCTATGAACAGCAGTTAACTTCAGCTATGACTGAAGCTGCTGTGTGGTGTGGGTTTTCTGGGGGAGAGAAGGTAATTTTGAGTTACCAGTTTAGCTGGTGGTATATGGGGAGAGATCAGGAGAAAGAACAACAAAGCCCAACTGACTTGGTTTGTTCTCAGTTTGACTCCAGCTCAAAGGCAGTTGCTGTAAAGGTCTATGTAAGTGTAACCAGCAAAAACATGGAAATCTTCCAGAAATAGCAAGAGGGTGAAGAACTGAACTTGCAGCACTGCTGGAGTGGCAGGAGGTACTGCCTTGTTGGCTGTTGTGGTTCAAGTTCGACTGCTGCAATATTTGATGTTGGCTCTAAGCAGAAACACAGGTGTATGTTGACCCTTCCCCCCCCAATTCAACCTGCACAACTGTTACTCCTGGAAATGCTTTTCAAGTACTAGATATGCAAGTAAAAGCAAGGATGATAAAGTATATAAAGAATTAGGTCACTTTGCTGAATAGAGACTTCAACTTGGATTCTTGTAAAAAGAAAAATAAATCTGTTTTGCAGTCAAAATAACTAAACAAAACTTTTTTTTTCTTTTTTATTCCACATGATTACAGGATGTAAGCCTGAACAGCAGATGATGTATGCTGGAAGCAAGAATAAGCTTGTACAGACAGCTGAGCTCACGAAGGTATGATTGACCAGTTGAAGTAACTCTCTGCCCTTAAATGCAGGTTGCAGACGCTGTTTTGTGTCTTGCTTAAACCTATCGCGAGAAGAGTTACGAGACTTGGCAGTTACAGTGAATGGATTCTGGTTTAGGAGGACTGAACAGAGGAGGGGATTTCTGGAGTTCCAGGGTACAGGAAGAACAGCTTTCTCAAACTCAAAATCCATCAGTTGGATGGATGCCTTTACTTTGGGCAATGAATTTATTAGTGGACAGAATAGACTGAAGGCTTAGTATGGTTTGGTGCAGATTGGTTTAGTGCATGGTTAATGGGGCTGTGTCCTTGCAGGAAATAGTCTTCAGAATAAGAAACATACGTGCCAGGTGCTGAACATTCTAAATCTTCCTGTTTGCTTCCTCCAGTACTGAGACCAGAAGAAATCACTGCATTCACTAGGCCTAGATATATGTATATTAAAAAAAAATAAAAAATAAAAAAATTGCCACCTAATTATTTTGGAGATCTTTGAAATATCTGCTCAATTGGCAGCTACATTTCATAAAGTTTCAGCTTCAACCAGTAAAGCTAAATGGAGATTGTGATCACTTAGGTTTTTCATACAGTGTGAAATGGCTTCACTGTTTCCTACATCACCCTTCCCTTTTGGTCTTCTTATCCTGACCGAGTACTTCAAAATCCCAGTAAAAATGTGTTGGGCCAATAAGAGAACTGTGAATTTCTACCTTTTTTTAGCTGTACCTTGTAAGAAATGGCCCCTCTGTTTTAAATTAGACATCAAGGTGAGAAGAGTAAATAGGAAGGAAGCAGAAGATAGTGGAAGCAATCAGTACAGCCCTGAGAAATCTTTTAGGTCTGTTGAAACTGCATCTCAAGAGTCCTGAGAGAAGAATAGTTCCTTGAGGAGGAAGGCAGTTTTCAGTGAGTGGGAAGGCAGAGTTGATGAGAAGGTGAAAGCCAGAGGACTGGCTGTATTGCAGTTACTGACACCTGTCAAGTGGGAGAAATTCAGACTGAAGTGCTTTTGAATGAAAGCCTGGGAGTGGATATAGAGGTCCACGATCATCTGTGGCTGGAGAGAAGATAGCCTGTCTCCAGTTTGGGTTGCTTACTTGCTTTTCACACGTGCTTTATTCTTGCCACTTGCTGAACCATGTTTCATTTTAGCTCATGCTGTGACTTCCTCCTGATCTGATTTCTGCATCTGACTCAACTGAGTCTTATTTTTTCAATGGCTTGCTTATTAGCTTGGTTTCTCATAACACCAAGTATTGTGGGTTTTCCTCTTATTTTTAATTGGAGGGGGAAAAAAGAATCAGTATTAGTTGGTAGTAGTGGATCACTGTTGAAATACAAGCAGCAGTGTCCAGAGCCCACACCAGCAGAGATGGGAAATGAGGAAGAAAAGATGCAAAACTTGAATTGTTTCCTGAAGAAGATTAAAATGGTGAAATGGCTGCGAACTGGACTAAATAGGAAGTTCAGTCCAAACAGCAGGTTAACTGAGAAGCTTGTTTTGGGAGTCTTACAAAATCCCATCCATTCTGTTGGCCCGAGCATGCTTTTTGCAGCTGTGTCCTCCATACCATTAGGAGGGACGGACGGTAACTGAATGAGTGCTGACATGGCTTTATTTTCAGTGTTGTCAGCAGGCTCCAGTTTAAAATATTTTTCTTGTTTTCATTGCCTAGAAGAATGCTCAAAGGGCTATGGATTGGTAAAATTGACTTGACTTCTTAGAAAAGATGAGCCATTTGTTACCATCTCAAAGATTCTCGATAGCGATACAGAATTAACTTGGCCTCTCTTCAAGGGTAGTTTAAAAAAGACAGACCAAAACCCAAACCATCTACTTGCCCATATGGAATGTGAAGGGTATATTGGTGTGTTTAGTCTTGTTTTCTGCTTCAAGGCTGTTTTAACAGTTCATTTAACGGTTCATTCCGCAAAGCTTTGGGTTGGTGGGTCTTGGTTTGTTGATTGTTTTTGTTTTACCCCAAGTTTTCTATTCTGAGGTATCCCAGGCTTGTTCCTTCCAGGGAAAACAGTTTGTTACTGGTTGCTGTGGATTTATACTAGCTCAAAGAAGTGCTTGTGCCCTTCTGCTTACTGTCCTTGTGCCCTTCTGCTTACTGTCCTTGTGCCCTTCTGCTTACTGTCCTTGTGCCCTTCTGCTTACTGTCCTTGTGCCCTTCTGCTTACTGTCCTTGTGCCGGGCAAAATTCCTGAACTTTGGGCTTATTCAGCCTGGAGTTAAATTAATTTGTAGTCTTTGAATAGACAATCTACTTCCTGAGTTACTGTCTCTGACATGGTCACATCTCTGAGTAACTTGTAAATGTGGTACACATGCCATTCTCACATTCTTAAAAGAGAAGAGTTAAGTGTAGAAATAGGAATTATGGGATTCTTGTTCAAGTCAGTAATAGTCCTTACCCTTTAGTCTTGTGCATTTTCCACTGCTATTACTTCAGTGTATTAAGCAATCCTTTCAAGAAAGCATGTGAAAACTCTAGCTTGGTTACTGGTTTATTACAGCTCAAATAACTTGTGTGGGAAGGTATTGACTGCATTGTGTGCTTACCCCTTTCAAGTACCATCAGTCACCTCAAGGGTTAATGCAATTTTGTTTAGGTATTTGAAATAAGAAATACAGAAGACCTAACCGAAGAATGGCTGCGTGAGAAACTGGGCTTCTTCCATTAAGACAACCTCTGTAATAAGTATTTATGTACCATCCTGATAATACTGGAACCAGACATGAATACTTACATCTAAAAAATGCACTGTATTTACATCTGTCTCCTGCGGTCTATCTCTTGTGCAAAGTTTGTGCAAAGAATAGCAGGCCTGTCTCCTTGAAGTAACAAATCTTTGCAGGTGTTTCCTTAATTGTACCTGTTAAAAGGGAATACTCCTCTGCAGGGACTCCTTTTGCACTCTTGTGACTAATCCTTCTGTAACTAAAATCGTACAGTTCTGGATTTGTAACTGTCTACGAACGTAATTTGGAAGCTGACGCTAACTTTTTCTGAGCTACAAATGCATCCTTATGACATATACTAGCCATTTATATGCAGAAATTGTGTACTGTCACTTAACTTCTCAGAGTTTCTGACTTAATGTCTTCTCAGTTTTGGAAAATACTCCCCGGAAACGTTTAGTATTAAATAGACAAAATCCTTGTACAGCAAACGCATCTATTTATCTTTCCATCAAGTCCATGTGAACTTTCTCAAATTCTTGGAACTAATTTTTGTCATTCCAGTAATTCCTCTGTTGACTGAGTCAATCTTACTGTATTTCAGGGCAAAGCTTTGACTGTCCAGTTCTCGTGCTACAGGAACTAGGTGATAACTAAGGGCTGAATTACAACTCTGGTTACTCTTGTACCAGACAACTTGCATATATAACTTATTACACTGTTAAGAAGTTTACCTCTTTGCTCATTTCCTGTTATCTGAACACCCGTCAATACTGTGTGCCTTTAATTTGTTAGCTTTAAAATGACTTGAGAATTTTACACTGCCACTTATGACAAATTTGGTTAAAACTTTGTTAAAGACTCCGAGTAACATTTTCTCCTAGTGCCTAGTTGCTGCAGTTGACATCTGTTTAAAAAAGAAAAGCTAACCTCATTTTCTTTGAAATTTCACTCATCTGCTCCATTTGTAGGAGTCGTGAGGTTAAAGCTTTTCATGGTGATGAATGATTTCTATCATTTTTGTTACAAAAGTTGGCCACACGTAGCTTTTGAGTACTTTACAGTCTCTAACTTTCTGAACTGCTTGTTGGTCAAAATTACATTCCAGATAAAGCTTTTGCATAAGTGACAATTTGATTTTTCATTTACTTTTACAGTTCATCTCTTTGAAACAGCAAATATTCTAATGTGAAAATAGTATTTAACTTTTATAAATGACCAGTCTTTTTACAGGTCTGTTTTATATTGACTAGAGTAGTTGTCTGACATGGGACACGTGTAGCCCATGCAGTGGCAAAAGGAGTACTCATGTGACAGTGTCTCACTATCTCACTCATGAGTGTTTGTTGTGCTACTGAATAAGTATCTGCGTAAGAGCAGCTTCCTGTTGATAACATACCTTAAAATACAGCTGCCCTAACAAATCTGTTTGGTGGGAAGGAACGCAGTGTTAAATTTGGAGGCCAGTACTTCATGCTGTGAAACCTTTGCTGATAGAAGGTTTATTTTTCATTTGTAAACATACGTTGTGTTAGTGTTAAAAATAAAAACAATGTCTTTGGTCGAGGAATTCATCTGCAAAGGTCCTCAGTGTGGATAAATCTCTTCTTAGTTTGATGTTACTGCTCATTTATTCATGTACAAGTCTGACTTGAGAGGAGCTTTTCAAAACACATGTTAAAGTGATCCAATTAATTTGATCTTTCAGTGCGGGAAAGAAATGCTTGTAATTAAAATTGAATTTCTGTATTAATGTAGTGAACTGGAAAAAGAATTTTATTTCCCTGGGGAAAAGAGAAATGTTGATTATGAAACTGTTGCTTGATCATTCAATAAAAACAATGTCTTTGGTGACAAACATTGTATAAATAAGACTTGGCTTAAAGAATAGTGTCATTGTAAGCATCAGTCTTAGAACAGCAAGGGTCTTGTTTTGTTGGCCTTGTGCTAAAGGTGAGACATGTCCAAGTGCAGCGTGGGCGAGAGGGACGCTGCTGCTGGTAACGTTCAGCTCGATCTGCAGCGGGGAAAACTGGATTAATAATCTTTGCTGTTGTACTTTGTACACTGGTGGGCTGCCAGCATCCAGCTGCTGTGTAATAACTGTGGAAGGGGCCTATCTCCTGGGAGGAGAAGGGAGGAGCTGCTGCAATCAAAAGATTGAATTTCATTCTTCATCTCTGGATCACTCCCACCTTCTGCCAAGAAGGTATTGCTACCTATGGCTACATCTTCAGTCTGAATTCTTTTCACTGTTCTTGTTGCCTCCACTTGAGGACTTTCTGCCTTTGGTGCTGCCCCTCAGGTGCTGTAGGAAGCAAACAAATCCTGAGGAGTGTTAAAGGCCACTTTCTTGTGAAAGGTGATATTGGTGCTGCTCAGCCCACTGGTATTAGCCTTCAACCAGCCTTGCTTGGTAGTTGCACCTCCTTCCCATCTCCAAACTGGATGTGGGGAAGCAGCTGCAGGTCCTTGGAGAATGAGTGTGCAGAGGATGTTTGCTGTTTGAGGCTTGTTTGTGGTTTCCTTGTCTTTAATACAGTGTTTTGACACAAATACCTGCTGCTTACTGTGCTAGCCTCTTGAAGTACAGATAGTGCTAATACTTGATTAAACAAAGCCATTAATTATGTAAAAAACCCCTTTCCTGTGCAGATAATACTTGTTTTCATAACATACTTTTCCTACCTTATCTTTAGAACTGTATTTTCCATACTGCTTCCCCCTTAAGATCAGTGGGAGGCAGATGTATCCATGTTCAGAAGGCCAGTATGTTCTGACTGCTTTACTGGTGAGTTGCCCATCTGTAAACACGTATTTGTCTTGACTTTTCAGATCTCTAAAGAGGGTTCAAACTAAAGGACATCATAAATTAACTAATGTCACCTATGGGAGCCTTTGTAGCTAAAGGTCTGCGAGTCAGCATTTTCTAGTCTGAGCTCCTATTTTTCAGGAGTTAAGTTGGCCATAAAATCCTTGGCCTGGAGTAAAAGGTCTCTCAGAGGGAGACTTCTGCCACAATTAATCTGGTTTGCTTTAAATATTGACTAGATGGCTGGGATACAGCTCTTGTAATCCTATTAATTGATGGCGAGCTGAATTAAAGCATGACTTTGCATGTCAGCCCATGAAATGGACTTGTTTGAATATTTTTAACAAAAAAAAAAAAATTAAATGCTGGTATTTGATGGTTTAAGTGTGTTTCTGGTATCATGAATGCTGTCTTGATCTATCAAAGGAGGCAATAATGTGGGTGTTGACACCTTCTCACTTCTCCAAAGGAGCATCTTAGGCATTTGTACCAGGATTCTGGTTTTGTATCTTCAACTGTAAAATACCTAGTTCAGAAACAACGTGAAGCTGGTAACTGGGGTCTGAATCAAACACAGAAAGCCAAGAGCATTCCCTTCCTCACTTCAGCACGCTCCAAAAAGAAATGTCATGCAACGTATATATTTTTTTATACCAACATCTAGTAACTGTGAGAGGGGGTGTGCGATGGGGCACGATGAAAATCCTGCTTTTGTGACATGATCCAGACTCAGTGTGACTCATACTGTGATGTGTTGGGGCTGGCACCAGAGCTGTGGGTAGGAAGAGGTGCGAGACGGCCACGGCCAGTTTGGAGAACTCGACAATTCCATGACAATATCCGTAACCAGTACAACTTCCATATGCTGTTTAGTCTCTGCTAGTTCACATTGCATGTTTACTTTAAACCAAATCCTTTTTTTTTGCTAAGCATGGTGCTTGTATTGGTTTAAATAAAATGTTTAATTAAGAGGTTCTATTGCCCTGTTTTGATTGCAAAGTAGCACATTTAGCAGGGGTGTCTGAAAGGGGTTTGACCATCATCCTCAGCTTCCTGGAGTTTGCTTTGGACTTGCAGTGTGATCTTCAGTCCTGAATGTGCTCCCTCACTTGCTCTTCTACCTAAAATAATTCCTCTGTGCTGTGAAGGGTGGCAGCAAGGAAGAGGAGGGGACAGCAGCTGCTGCAGCACTGCAGGGTGGCTGCTGTCATCCTCTGTGTCACAAAGCTCCGAGTGCATACCTGTGAGGTGCAAGGCAGCACAGGGCTCCATGTCTTTCTGAAATGCCACTCGCCATTCCATGTTGCACCTCTCCCATGAGGTCAAGGCTCCTGGCATAACCTAGACCTGGGAAGTAGAACTAGAGTGCAGGTGCCAGCTGAACAATGGTGTCAGGGAGACCCCAGAGACTGAAGGAGCCAAAGGAAGTTAGTTGAACCTTTTCCTTCTCATAGTTCTTGGCTCCCCCCTTTACTGCCCAAGAAGCCATGAGATTGATTTGATTGAAGCACTCTTTCCCTCATTCTTGCTGACAGTTTCCCTGATCTTTGGAGATTTTGTTCATATATTGTTGAAAAAAACTACAAAAGACAGTCTAAGGAATTCAGCTTTGTAGCTGACCTATCTTGTTTCTACTGATGCTGAAGTAGATTAGATGTGACAGAAGTAACCTTCTCTCTCTGTGAAAATGTGCAGCTGCTTCTGCTCATAAACCTTGAATATTTCCAGGGATGGGGCACTGACCATGGCTCAGGGCAACCTGGGCCAGGGTCTGTCAACAATTTCTCCCTTCTCTCCAGACTGAATCTCCCTCTTTTAGTTCCAAACCATCGCCCCTTGTCTTGTCCCAACAGGCCCTGCTCGAAGTCCGTTTCCATCTTTCTTAGAGGCCCCCTTTAAGGATTGAAAGGTCACAAGGCCTTCCTCATCAAGTCCAACCATTAACCCAGCTCTGCCAGGGCACCACTGACCCCTGCTCCTCAGCACCACAGCTTGGAAACCCCTCCAGGGATGATGGGGACTCCACCCCTGCCCTGCACAGCCCTGGAGGGGAAGAAATTGTGCCTCAGCTCCAACCTAAACCTTCCCTGGTGCCACTTGAGACCATTTCCTCTTGTCCTGTTACTTGTTCCTTGGGAGAGGAGACCAACCCCACCTGGGTCCACCCTGAAAGAGAATGTAATTTTAGACAAAGGCTTCCCAGCTCAGAAGTGAGATCACCAAGACAGTAAAAACAGAATTGCAAAGAGATTCATGGATGTGAAGTGAAGGGCAGCTGCTTCCATTTGGGAAAGGTCACTGACTTGTAATAGCTGTATGAAAAGGGCAGCTGAGTGGCCCTGGAAGTCAAAATTTAAAGTCAAAGCTAGAGAAGGGAGTAGGAAATGAAGTGGAAAACCTCTGGAGCAGGACAAAGCCAGAATGTACATGTAGCCTGAGCATCACCCACCACTGTTTTTTTCTGTTCCAGATGTGTGACTAGATGGCTCACCTAGGGCTAAGGACATCCCTTGGCTTGGCAGGGTCTTTGGGGATGATGCAGAGAAGATGAGAAATGTAGCTGGTTGTGGAGGAGCTGGAAGTGGCTGGGTCAATCGCTGTCCATATGTGCTGGAGTCTCCTGGCAGTGAAAGGGACACCAGTCGAAGGCTCTTGTGAGCAAGCCTGTGCCTATTGTTCATGTCCCCCATGGGTGATGGAACTGATTGGAGTACAGCTTGGCTTCCTAAACTTCTTACCAGCTCTTTGCAGGCAAAAGTTGTCTTTGGGTGCATATGATGTTGAGGAAGACAAGCACAAGCAGGTAAGACAGTGATGTGGTGCCAATGACAGGTGCAATGGCTGGATGCTGAGCAGCCTTAAGGGGGAGGACTGGTGGGGAGGCTGTGGGACAGAGACCTGAGGCACTCTGTGGCTGTAAGAGTGGTTGGGATTTATTCTGCTAGGCCTCTGTATGGTAGGGGAGATGATTTAAGATGGGCCTCACCCCTTGGAACTGAAACTGGGAGATGTGGCAGATGGGCCACCCCCTGCACGTGTTAGATTGTACAGTCACGTCAGCTGCGTGTTTGGTGACGTCCCCCAGCACCTTTTTAGCATCAGGGAAGACCTAATGTCCAACACCACCTGGCTCCAGCCTCCTGTCAGGAGCTGTCAGAGCCAGAAGGTCTCCCCTNATTGCCCTTCTCTGGCCACGCTCCAGCCCCTCAGTGTCCTTCTGGGAGTGAGGGGCCTAAATGTAGTTAATCAGTGTGGTCCATTTTGTCACACCCCAGGGGGGACTGTCTCCTCTGGACTTTTGTGTCAGGTTTCATTCCTTCGGGGACTGCAAACATACTCTCGGTTAACCTCGTTCACCTCTGGTGATAAGTGAAACATCTCCTACAGAACTTGACTGCGCTCCACTGAAGCTCCCCTGGCAGTTCCTTGTCAGGAGACAGAGGAGAAAAGAGAGCAACTATCAGCCAGAAAGACTCTGAGCTCAGAACAGATGTGAACACCGGGAAAACAGCGTGATTGTCTTTCATGGCAAATTTACTCCTGCGACGGGGAATTCCCACCAAGGCTTTCTGAAAGTCACCCTGTTACCCATTCCTGCGTTACGTGCCGTGGAAGGCAGTGAGGAGCATGAATGCAGCTTCTCTTTTCCTTCACTGAAGTACTCAGCTCAACGATTAATATAATGCACCCTTGAAATCCCCACAACAAACAGCATCTGTTGTTTTCACCTCTTTTCTGCAGAAAACGGGAAGACAGCAGAAGAAAGTGGGTCAGAAAATACTCAGCTGAAAGGGAAAGGGGCAGCAGCCAGCCTACACTTTCACTAAGGCCTCAGAGGGCAGAAGTAGAGCAGAAAGTTTGGGGTCAGTGCCTAAGGTCAGTGAGCTGAATCGGGAACAAGAGAGATTTAGCATTTCTTCAAAATAAAGGTTCTGTTTAAATATCCGCTGTTGGAAAACGCTGCTGGGTAATTGGAAGGAGAACGTGGCCGCCTTGCTCGCGACTGCAGCCTGCCTGGCCATCTGCTGGGACAGCAGCAAATCCCAGCTTGATCCGCAAATGTGATTAATTCAGCGAGGACGCCGGGATCAAGGGATCAGCTCGAGACAACATTTAGACCCTACCTCCAACTGTGAGTGTGCAATTGCTTGGTTCAGAAGGATGAAACAAATTGTACCGCCGCATTACTGAGAGAACAGAAAAGGAGATGCATCTGCTCTACAGCCTTTTTTCCCTTAGGTGGCCCCATTCCAAGGTCTGTACAGTCCAACACGAGTGCACTTTCCCCATCCGTGAGGTGCAGCAGCGCTTCTCCTTTTACAGAGAGCTGCTGTGTTCTTCATTCCTTCATTGTGCTGGTGCTGCTCTTGCTCTCCTCGCTGCACTTTAGTCCTAAGATCTTGGAGCTACTGGCTCTATGACCTTGTCCACACAGCCTGGGGAGGCAGCCGTGGAGTGCCAGCCACCCCACCCTGCTCCCTGCGCCTGAGGTTACTGGTGGGGGAACTGGTACTGAGCTAGAGCCAGAGCCAGGCAAGACTTAGATCTTAAGGACAGCCAGGGGAGTGCATTTCTAGCACTGGCAGAGCCTTGAGCTGATTTGATTATACAGATAGAGCTGGAGAGATCAAAAGCAAGATTTGTAAAGGAATTTAGATGTAGATGAAGGCTTTTGAAATCCTTCTTGGTGTGATTTAAGCTTAGGGCCCAAAGGTGCTGTCCATATTCAAGGCCACGTGGGCTGTCCGTGGGAGAACAGGGAGACCCAAGTCTCCTGCATCTCCCACTGACTTTATTGTCCCTCCCAGATTTTTGGGCATGCTGCAGACCTTCTGTGGGGACTGGCAGAGCTGCTTGGGATTGTGGTATGAGATTGTGGTAACTGGGCCATGTCCTCTGGCTGTTGACAAGATGCCAAGCCCTGCATGACTTTTTTTTTTTTTGGATACAAAGCAGTTGGATCTTCCCTTCTTTGGGGAGAAAC